>APFE030421391.1:66799-103869 GCA_000404065.3 Pinus taeda
AAGTGTAAGTCTACAAACACAAACAAGCAAACAAATTAAATAGCACCTGAAAAGCCAATATCATAAAGCATATTCATCATAATGATCAAGGAGATTATGAAACAAACCACATAAGACAATTTGTTGAGAAAAATGAATCTGATTGTATTAATTCAAATGAAGAAGAACTTTACAACCTGTGCCTTGATGCTGTACAAGCTCCTCCCAGGGTCCGACAAGAAGTTTCCTCTACTTTGACAAGTTTCACTCACTTCCCAATCAAACCAAAAGGTATGTGATCTCTCCTCTCAAGTTTAACTAGGAAGTCCCAATTCCATCAGTATTTACCCTCAAAATGTTCAGCTTCTAACCTCTCTAGCAACTAACCCAATGCCTTAATTTATAGTGCAATGGATGGAGGTTACTAGGTCCTCCTTCAAAGGGATAACTCCTCCTTCAAAGGGATAGCTCCTCCTATCAAGGGATTAGCTCCTTTTCTTTTGGGATGCATGAACCACCTTGGAGTGAACAATCCACGTCAAAATCCTTCTACAAACATTTAGAATTAACCCAAAAGTGAGTTTTTTAGGATAAACTTATGCCTTTTTGACTTTTACAGGGGTATGCACCCACCCCTTTACAGATAGAGCGTGTAGGTACGCAGGTAATATGAACAAAGGATGCGGATCCACAAGTAAAAGTAGGAGAAAGTGCAGAACTAGAGTAATATTGATTTTCAAAGTCTTTCTCTCTTTTGCAAAGCTTGACATGAAGAGCTAAGGTCTGAGACTTGCTTAGGAGGCTAGTATAAGTGATGATAGACCCATACTGACTGCAAATAATCATGGTGATGATATTTTTGTGTAACACTCTCTGCCTAGATCTCTAGAGATGTCCATTTTTCTCCTTTTCAAACTCCTTAAAGGAAAAGGTCTTCTGAGCGCTTGCCACTTCAAGCTCAATAAAAATTGAAGGTGACTAGAGTCATCTTTTGTTTTTTCTCGACTCTTTAAAATTGAAAAAACAAGTTGTGTCAAAGCGTCTAAAATTCATTTAATTCGAAAAGCATTTTTCCCTTTATTTTGAGTTGATCAAGTAATTCGCAATCGTGGAAGAAAATCAATCAAAACCCTGTCGTTCACGGAGACTTACGAGTCAACCATCGTTGACTCCAGAAGCGAAGCCATTCTGGACAAAGCGAACTCGTTTAATTGGATCAAAGTCCCCTAGGTTGGTTGGAAAAAGCACTCCAACATCCTCAAACACTCTGGTTACTCCGAACATTTCTGGAATCCCTGCCTCTACGGAAGAAATTCTACAACAGCAAAAGGACATTACAACTGATCCTAGTGTCACAGTTAACACTTCTATTCCTGAACTGGTTCCGTCTACAGCTGATTCTGAAGGTGTTACTCCCCAACCATATGCTGCTACAAAACTTACATCTTCTTCGGCACCAGAAATATTTTATGGACCTGACGGTCCGCCTCTTCCTCTTGGATTGATTGCCATATAAGAGATTGTGGAAGATCCTCCATCTAGTACTCCAATGCAACTTGGAGCTGGGATCACCCTATATCCTTCTTCATCAGAGAATATTCACCCACCCTCGGAAGTTCCTGAAGAATTGCTGAGGAATCTTTTGAATACTCCTAATATGTCTGAACAACCGTCAACATCAAGGACTAGGTCACTCGACACAGCAACAGCGGAAGCTCCTTCTGCTATTCCGACAATGTTCGCCAGCATGCCATCTGTCCCAACCAATTTTCAATCACTGGATGGAGTCCATCCTGGTACTATTTCAACAGTATGGACTGTTCCCGTTTGTTCGTCCGGAATTATATCTGGAATCTCTTACATTGATTCTGGACAAATTGATCCATCACAAGGTCAATTTGGGAAAATTGGTCCCCAAAGGCAAATTATTTCTTTGAGCACTAGATTACCATCATATGGAGGGCTGTATACCCTTTCATTGTCTTCCGTATACAACTAGCGGTTGGGTACCAGTCCTGTCTCAACAACCAAGAGTTGTATGCTCAATACAACAAAGTTCGCCTATGACAAACATTCCCACTACGCTGGCTATGGTGGCAGTATCACAAGTAAAAGCGTCACCAATTGTATGCCAACCTCAAGTTTTGCAGGTTGCAATACAACAATCTCTTGTGCCTCCGACACAACCACAATCACCCACTGGTGGAATGACATAGGTTCAAATGGGGAACACCAACCCCCATCTTGGTCAAACAGTCAGTGTTGGACAATAGTCCATGGCTTCACAACCATGGCTGGTGCAATACCAACAACCGTAATTCCAACAAGCTTACCAAGGATATGAGCAACAAGTCTTTGCAAGTAATGGGCAGCAGTATCAACCATATCATAATGGTTATTCCCATCAACCTTACCCAAGTTACCAACATCAAATGCATTATGTTGGTATGCAAAGACTGACTTCTCAAATGATTTTGTCTTATCCTGGGTATGCTCAACCAAACCTAAATCAACAGTTTCCCTTCGTGGCAACTCTAGAGTTACTGGATCTAAGTCGACTAATGAACGATCCAATTTCCTACACCCCTTGGTGGCTGGCGATTCCGCATAAACTTCCATCAGATATTCCTAAATTTAATGGAAATCCGGGTGAAGACCCATCGAATCATATGATGAACTTTCATCTATGGTGTTCGTCAAACACTCTCAATGATGATTCGATTTGGCTTCACCTCTTTCAACGCACGTTAACTGGTCTGACAACAAAGTGGTATATCGAACTGCCTAGAGCTTCATTTGATAACTTCATTACCCTAGACACAACCTTTTTAACCCATTTTCAGTTACCTATCAAGTACAAAGCAGGAACTAGGCTGCTTACCAATTTCAAACAAATGACAGCCACTCACATATCCGATCATATTCATGTCACGGCGTCACCGTAGAATGGTAAAAACATATGTTCCTGATTAGCTATTGGCTGAATGGTTTATTAAGTCACTGTTACCCGCTATTACAGAAGATGTGGCAAAGGGCAGAGTCGTCACTGAAGAGCAAGTTATTTCTCGTGCACAATATCTAGATTTGATTTATACTCAGTCTGGCACGCTCTACAATAAAATCCTTGACGCTCCTAGACCAGAATTCTTCGTTCGTCTGCCTCCTAAATCAAACAAAGACTCTCATGCTGGCGATTGTGTGATAGGTACGACAAGTACTAAAACTGCAAAGGCCACATCGAAAAGGGCCCGCACGGTTTCGAGTCAAGATGCAAATGACGAATTTCTAGCCTCGGAAGTAAATGCCATGTCAACAAACAAAGGCAAAGAAACCAAGCAACTAAGAGGCAAGAAGAAAAAACAAGGGAAGAAGAAAAAACAGGGAGACTCATCTCCTAGAAAATATTCTGCAAACCCTTTTGGGAATGTGAAACCAAAAACTCCATGTCATATATGTGATGAGGATCACTGGACATGAGACTGTCCATTTAAAGAGAAACTTAGAAAATCTTTCAAAAGTTCAAAAACCTCGGCTATATTGACTAATCCATTTCCAAACCCAGGAACAAATCTGGTTTCTAGAGAAAATGCTTCCCCGTCCCAAGTGCTAATGTTGTTAGTCTCGAAGCAACTGAATGATACTCTTATAACGACAAGGAGTAAAGATTACGGGAATCCACAGATGTTGAAAAATAAGGATAATGATCAACCTAGTAGTTCAACAACGACTTCAACAGAAGTCGTGCCACCATCATTCCTGAATTAACAATAAAACTGTGAAAGGGAGTAGTACACAATTTGACGTTTAATCCTCATGCCTAAGCAGCACAACACTATAATATAGTGGAGGATTTAGCCCAATCGCCATCCTCGATGTCGACTCTTGAGGTGCTGCAAAATTGCCCCTCCCAAAAGAAGGCTTTATTATCAGCAATAGGTGGGATCGACCCAATGGATTCGAATCCTGTATCTTTTAATCATAAAGGATACGACCCTCAGTTACTAGCTCAACTAGCTTTCCTCATTCAAGTGAAAGCCCTCAACTAAACTGTTCATAGAAAAATTATTGATGAGGGGGCATCAACATGTATCATGTCGATAAGTTGCTGGAAAATTTGGGGTCTCCATCTTTGTCACAGTCATCAACAACATTAAAAACATTTGATGGACAAACGTACACCCCGTATGGGATACTAAGTAACTTGCAAGTCGAACTGGGGGGAAAAACAGTAGAAATCGATGTTGAAGTCATCGACAGGAATCTTGATTACAACATCCTACTGGGAAGACCCTAGATATATGCCATGGCAGCTATTGTGTCGACCTACTTTAGGAAAATTGCATTTCCTTCCCAAGGAGGAATTACAATCATCGACCAACAAACTTTTCTCCCCAACAGTTCGCAAGTTACGGGAAGCATTGCAATGATCCATGGAAGCCCTAGTATGCTTCATAATATTGGAGTAGGCCTACTAAAAGACCCTACGTTAATGGGAACATTTATCCTACTGCCTCCTACCAATTTGGCGGCAGTGGCTAATGTAGGAACCTGCAATCTGATAGCTTCCATTCAAAAGATGTCAGAAAATGATGTTAAAATGAATCATTCGCAGGTTTTGCCTCTAACCCCACTAGAAATATTATAGCAATCAATGTTCTTAGCATGGGAGGCAAACCAGCATCAATGCTCGTCAAGCATTTGGATAGATAGGTCTAAGGAATATGGCACCCCTTCAGATCCTTGGTCGCAAGTACACCTTACAGACGAAGGAATCATTCAATTGATGATGACCGATGGGGCACCATGGGAAGATTGCCACCATCATTCCCATCTTCCGACTTGCAAAGAACATAATTCCAGAAACCTACAACATCCTTCAGTATTTGAATTTCTGACGAATACTGTAAACACACTGGATTCCGAGAGAAACCTATCCAATATCGAAGAGACTATTGCCATAAACATCTCGACCAAAATAGATGTTGTAGAGAACATTCATGTTGGCAAACCTTGTTCTTCTTCCGAACTGGAAATATATAGCACTCTCTTTCGCGAGTTTAGAGATGTCTTTGCTTGGTCATATGTTTAAATGCCAGGTATCGACTCAAACATAGTTGAACATGAGATTAAGATGTATCCAGATGTTAAACCGGTATGGCAACAGCTAATGCAGGTGCACCCCAAGAAAGTCATTGCCATCAAGGCAGAAGTTGAGAAAATCCTCCATGCTGGTTTCATTTAGCCCATTCCTCTAACCGATTGGGTATCGAATATTGTTCCTGTGATGAAAAAGCAAGGAACGATTAGAGTGTGCGTTGATTACAGGGATGTAAATCAAGCTTGTCCAAAAGACAACTACCCTTCACCCTTTATCGACCAGATAATTGATGAATGTGCCGGATGCGAAATCTTTTCATTCATGGATGGATTTTCCGAGTATAATCAAATAAATATCTACCCACAGGACTAATCAAAGACTGCATTCATTTGTCCGTGGGGCACATTTGCATATCGCAAGCTACCCTTTGGTTTGAAAAACACAGGGCGACTTTTCAGAGAGAAATGAACTATGCTTTCCATGACATGAAAAACATCGTTCAACCTTATCTCGATGATCTCCCAGCTCATTCATGAAAATGGACCGATCGTCCACGCCATTTGAGAGAAATATTTCTACGTTGCCGACACTACAAGATAAGACTCAATCCGCACAAATGTGTGTTTTGTGTCAGTTCTGGTTGTTTACTTGGCTTTGTTGTCTCAAAGGATGGGATTCGTCTTGACCCTTGCAAGGTTCAAGCAATCATTGATTTGCCTCCACCTTCAAGCCTGCTTCAGATTCAGAAACTCCAAAGGAAAGCAAATTTCCTTAGGAGGTTCATTCCAAATTACGCCGAACTAGCTAAAGGTTATACTCATCTTTTGAAAAAGGATGTACCCTTCATTTGGGACCAGGTCGCGCAAGCTTCCTTTGATGCTTTAAAGAAATCTCTAATACAAGCGTCATTAATGTATGCTCCTGATTATCAAAAAGACTTTAACCTATATCTGGCTGCAGTAGATACGACCATAGTGATGGTTTTATTTCAATAAAACAATGGAATTAAACATCCTATATATTATTTAAGCAGAAACTTAAATGATACGAAAATGAAATACTCCTACATTGAAAAGCTTGCCCTCACAGTTTTTCAAGCAATACAGACATTTCGAAATTACATCCTCTTTAGGAAAATTACCATTTTGTCAGATTGCAACCCCATGACTTATATATTGTCACGACAGTTACTGGGGGGCAAGTATTTGAAATGGATAGCAATTCTACAAGAGTTTGATTTGGAATTCAAAAAATCCAAATCAAAGAAAGCCCTGGTATTCGTGGAGTTACTATGCGATCTCCCATCGTCATCCAACGATGCAACATCCGAGGAAGCAATCATGGATGAAGATTTGTTTCTGATATCTTCAAGTGATTTGTGGTATGGAGATATAATCATTTATCTCCAGACACAAACATACAGGTCTAATACCTCACACTCCGAACAATGACGTATTCAATACTAAGCAAAAGACTACGTGATCGTCGGTAATACTCTTTACCGTCATCGTATAGATACAGTTCTGTGGAGGTGCCTCACCCTTGAGGAGGCCGAAAAACTCCTGAATGACTGCCATTCAGGTGCGTGTGGAGGGCATCAATCTGGTTATGCTACGGTGCAAAAAATTTTGCGAGCAAGATACTTCTGGCCAACAATGTTCAAAGATTGCATAACCGCAGTTAGAAGTTGTCATGCTTGCCAAATTTTTGATAGCAAAACCAGAAGACCACCTGCACCGCTGCAACCAGTAGTAGCTATTGGGTCGTTTGCCAAATGGGGCATAGATTTCATGACATGTAACCCCACCTTGACCGAGGGGCATGGGTACATAATAGTCGCGGTGGACTATTTTACCAAATGGGTCGAGGCGATGCCTACATTAAACAACAGCGATGAAACAGCTGCCCTTTTCTTTTTCAATCACGTAGTCTCTAGATTCAGCGTTCCACAGGCCATAGTCACAGATCATGGATCGCATTTTCAAAATCACATTATGGTTGAGTTGGCTGCCAAATTAGGACTGTCCCACGATAGCTCTTCTCCGTACTATCCACAAGCTAACGGACAGGTTGAGGCAATCAACAAAGTCTTAAAGCGCATGCTGCAAAGGATGATCGGTGTCCACAAACGGGATTGGCACCTAATCCTGTACTCGGCCTTGTGGGCATACCTAACATTGGTAAGAGATGCAACCGGATTCACACCTTTTCAATTAGTGTACGGTCTGGAAGCAATCTTACCGGTTCAATGTGAAATCTCATCCCTCAAACTCGCAGTCGACCTTCCCCTCGGAACCTCAGAAGAAGAGGCTAGTTTCTTGGAATCAATCCATTTGGATGAAACCCATCGTGATGCAGCTTCAGCTAATGAGGCTCATAAGAAATGAGTCAAAGCACAGTTCGACAAGAATGTCAAACATCGCGTCTTCTCAAAGGGTGACCTGGTTTTACTTTATGACCAGGAATCTGATAAATTGGGAGTAGGGAAATTCAAATCATTATGGATGGGTCCCTATATTGTTAAATGAGTGTTAGCAAAAGGAGCCTATGAGTTGATGGACTATCATGGGATTCCACTGGCGCAACCTCGCAACGGGTTGTACCTTAAGCATTACTATGCTTGATTTTGCATAGTAATACTAGTGCTTTTGTTACATTTTTGTTTTCGCCAAGAGCATTTAATTTGGTTAAGTAATCCATTTTTTGCATTCATTGCAGATGTTGAACCTACTAGAATCATTCGTTGGATATGCCGATGGGGCAAGTCGTAGTTCGCAGAATCTGTCTTCTACGGCATGGGCCATTTTCAATCGTAGCAGCGAGTTAATAAGTTTCAGAGGAGTGTGTATTGGTCGATCTACGAACAATATCGCTGAGTACAATGCATTGATAGAACTCCTTTATGATGCCATCACACATGGTATATGCTGACTTATCATCAGGCTAGACTCACAGCCCGTCATTCTAGAACTCACTGGCATCTATGCTGTACGAAATCCAGCTATCTATCACATGTTCCTAAGGGTCAAAATTTTGGAAAGACAGTTTGATTTCATCCAATATCAACATATTTCTAGAAGATTAAACACATTAACACACTCATTGGCAAATTATGTGTTAGGTAGACATTTGCGACATTTATAAAAAGAAGCATCACATCAATATATGCAGTAGGATTATGTAACTATATTGAAATAAATCTCCGAAAATCAAAAATATATTCCATAATTGTTTATAGTCTGTACATAATGTTCTGTAACCAAGTCAAAATTGGTCAAATGACCCAAAACTCAAAATGCTAGGGGGCACCCTAGTCTAATGATGCTGGTGATAACAAGTCACCGCTTATGCAATCATGTGTAAGAGCCTAGTCCATCGACTCAGCACTCCAGTGGTATGTCGCTGCAATCGCAAAGGTAGCTCATCAGTCCTCACATCTGGGATACCAAGGGTAAGACCCTCAATCTGGTCCTGTAGTGCCAAAAGAGTCTCGGCCACATCAAGGTCGCGAAGGATAGCCCTCCCAACAGCTTCTCCTGCTAGAGCGACCGCTGGGTCTCTACGGCGTGCTACCAGTCAAACTGGGCCAACATCTGCATGAGCACATGAGTTTTGATTAGTCTTGATCGTAAGAACATTATAAACAACAATGAACAGAGATATGGTTAGAAGAAAATTACCCATGACACCCCACTGCTCTCCAGCGGGCAGCACCAAATCCGGATCACCTCGGAAGTCCATACCAGCATATGGGAACCTAGCATAGACCATCTCCTGATGGTCAAACCACTCGAAGAAGGTCTCAGAAAAAGAAATCTAGGGCTGGCCAGCATGTCGAGACATGAGATTGACCCATCTCTGCATCTGTGGTTCGATCGGTGGAGGTAGACCAAGTGATATATACTGTGGCTGCATCAGTGGGATTCACTCCAAGGCAAAAGCGGTCAAAATAGAACCATAACCAAAGTTCCTGGATCTGCCGCTCTTCACCTTGGTCAATTTTTCCTTCATCACAGAAAGTACTGCATCACACCAATTGAACACCTTCAGTTCAAGGCATTCCAAAGCATACTGCATATAAGATCTATTGGCTATATGAAGAGTAGAACTACCAGCCAATCTAGCAAAAGTAAATAGGATGGTCCGCAAGGGCTGGTCAGTGACGTCTCGGATGTTGATCTTTCCATCCGCAGTCGGCTGAGATCCCTCTCTACAATGCCAGCAAATGTACTCCCTTACAGACTCACCCCCATGGGCGGAGCCTAATAAAGAGAGAGGGGCACCATGCCTCGATAAGCCAGTTAGAAAATAGATGTCCACCACTGTCAAGGGGATCAATTTGCCCCTAATCTAGAATACCTGGTTGATAGGATCCCAAGCATTGAGGAAATACTACAACAAACTAATTTGTTGCCTCATGCTCGAGATACAGAAAAACTTTAGCAAGCCACAGTTCTGTAATGCAGCTATTGTGCTCGAATCATGTAAAGCAACGACATCCTCTTCTTCATGCTCGCATTCTTGCCATGTGACAACCATTTTCCTCCGATGAATCCCTGAAAAAAACAAGGGAAGAGTTAGGATCTTCATTTGGTGAAAACAGGAAAAATTTTCATGAGGAAACTATGAAAAAATTTTCCTCCTTGCCCCCATCACACCCCAGCAAGTGTATTAGGAGCATTGCATACTGACTAATCAGTGGAGACATCAGTATGCATCGCACGTTTCGACTAAGGAAGGGTGCGATGATCCTAGGGCGAGTTCTTCAAACCCCAGGGGCTCAGCAAGATAGGGGAATGAGCTCAAAATCCAAAATGAAAGGCATGGAATGAAAGAGCACAAGTTTAGATCCTACCTGGTCCAAACGGCATCGAGAATCGTCCACAGAATCTCCCGGAATCCACTGGTGAGAATCAGGGGGGGAAAGCACCTCCAAAGCTCCAACAAACCAAATTCAAATGAAATGGTAAAATGAGAGGTAAAAGTCACTTTTAATTTGCTATGCATGTAGTTCAAGTAAAATATTAGTGTTTTAACTCATTTATCATACATATGTTTTCATTTCTAATCGGTTTGATGAAGCAAATGAACAGGTAGTACTATCTTTGAAAGAACAAAATGTTAAGGGTAAATCGAAAAATCAATGACCATCATGGCGAGTAATGTTTTCACAGAGTTCAAGCTTATTAAAAAATAAACTCTCCACGAGCAGTTTTAGCACATAGTTCAAGCTCGTTAAAAAATAAACATAAGTCATGAGCAAGTGTTTCTCCCCGCGTTTAAGCTCATTAAAAAATGAACAGGTAAATAACCATTGTGAATGCCTTATCACCAGCTTTTGAGCCTTGGTCGTGTTCTCACCATCACCTCCACTCTGTTTTTAGCTGATCATTCACCCCCATATGATTGTTCACCCCTTCGAGGAACATCTGCGAAGAGTGATTCTGCTATCTATCCTTGTAACACTGCCGTGATTGGAAAATTCCAAATTTTACCTGGAATCAGCTGCTACCCGAAACTATCACTCGTTCCTCGAAAATGAGTCTTCTTTAAGCTCTTTTCGCCTGACTTGTAAAATATGAAAAGATTGCCGAGCGATTGGCCTCTCCAGCTCATTAAAAGGAATCAGAAGTGCTATCCCTCCTCTAGATTTTAATCTTTTTGGACCTGAGGGATTATTACACAAAAAGATCGAGCGCTTGTCTTGTTCGGCTCATTAAAACTATCGAAAATTCATCCCTTTTGTATTATTTTACGCTTTTTCAGACTTAAGGGATTATACAATGAAAAAGAATCTTCGGAGTCTTCTTATTGTTTCTTTTAGACTCTCTAAAATTGAAAGAGACCGAGTTATCTTTGTCGTTAAACGCGTTAAAACTAAATAGTGAGAAACTCATCCAACTAGACGCGAACGAGTTTCACTGTCGCTAGGCTCGCTAAAATATAGCGACAGGTTCACCCGAAGGGCAGATTATAGAACAAGCATATGTTATCCTCCTCAAGCTCGACAAAATAAAGAGGTACTGGTTAGCAATGACTGGGGAAAATTGGGAAGAAAACAAGAAGAAACTTTATTAGTAGCAAGTCGCTCTTGAACATGACACTTTCCTTCCACATCCATGCGAGGTTGGGTTGTTCCATTCACTGGTCTTCACCATTGGTCCATCACGCCATCCATATTTGGGGTTAACGCTACCAATCCATCATCAGTGTCGCTGATATGTTCAAGAGAAGTCATTCAGACAATTCACCTATGTCTCGCCCACTGCAATACTTTCATGCTTCATTCCTTCATGACTGCCACCCTAAACCCTATATCGTCAGTTTGTTTTCAACTCCAAAATCATTTGCTTCATTCCATGTCGTTGATTTGGGATTCATTAAGGCCCTCCTACGGTGGGTCGCTTCTTGTCAACATCAGCTCATTATCCAAGAAGTTGACTTAGGAATAACCCTTTCAGTACTTTGAAGCTTGCATGCCTTAATGGCAAGTTTCTCACTTTCGGCGAGAGGTTTACATCAATGGCCTTTGACTGAGATATTTTGCATGGTGTTTGACACCAAGTCCCTTTTTCACGCCACGTAAATTGTACTGTGGTACCTTAAGGGTCATTGTCATTATTGGTGATTCCTCTCGCGCCTGTTAACAGCTTACAACATTGGCTGGTAATCAGGTGATGTCTTTCCATGTTCGACTCCAAAACTTTTTTCACATGGATCGACTTGTACTCCGAATGAAGATTAGACGAGTTTTGAAGACCCCAGATCTAGTTTCATACATTCGGGTTGCGATATATTCAAGAATATAAAAACATCCAGTGTACATCATTGCCGAACATATGATCATCCAAATCAAAGGACGATGTGTCCATATCATCAGTCTGTCACACAGATGATCATCTGTCCTATGTACATGAAAAATGAATTTATAAAGCTGAGCATGGGAATTCCCGCCTTAGCTAGATCATGAAAAATGTTGTCAAAATAATGTATTGTATTGTATCTTATTACAAGTCACCTCCCAGCTCGGAAAAACTTCGGATCCTCATAGTAAAGCATTTCACCTGACATCAAAAAAGATTAACAACCTCATGCTTCAGGGGGCAACTGTTATAGACATTTTTGGGCGCTTCAACCCCAATCACAAATGTCCATAAAATGTGGGCTCCTAAGTCCCTAAAAGTGTTGCTTCACTTGCTAAAGGAACAAGGTCAACTGATTACATCATCTCCCAGAAGTTCTCCACTGAAAACTGCTCATAAATGGTCAAAATTGGACCATACTGAAAGCTCAATGTAGAGGGTACGATGCATATCACCTTCTCAATGTACAGGGTGCAATGTATACTGTTTTGTCCCTTTGTAGGGTACGATGGTCGGGAATGGAAAAATGGCAGGAACAAAAATGCGAGGTGGAAGATCATGGAATCTTCCAGAAGCTTCCCCTCTGACACTTGCCACTCCATTTTCGACCAGGTATGAGTAAGAGATCATCATTATCCAAGTGGAAGCAGGAACTATGAGAGAGAAGACACTAATCAAGATCCCAAAAGATGACTCACCTCTCTGTAATCATCTATATATGGATCCCTCATCACAGAGATCCAGAGGCTGGAATTTTGTATCTTATAGAGAAGTGTCGTTGGTATTCTTGTGTACATTCACAGTGTTGGGTGATCTAGCTTGGCTTGAGGTGAAGAAGGGCTTCTTAGCTGGAGGATGATGCTGGCTCAGAGCACATGGTTGTAATCTTCTTGCTACTTTTCATCTGAATAAAGCTATTCTTGTTTCCTTCCATATTCTTGTGTACTTGTTTATATATGCATGTATATGGTTAATACACATCTGATCTTGTATTATTTATGAATTTAGTTCCTTGTTTCTTGCATAGTAGTATGTTGTTGTGATTCTACACGTCCTTTTGAAGCTTGGCAGACAAAGAAGAAGCGGCGAAACTCTATCAAGAAGGAGAGGAAATCAAACGCAAGACTCAGGTTGGCCCTCTTGGTTCTCCTTTCATCTATTTCATAAAAGGAAGCAATAGTTGACTTTGATTGTTTGTTTCTAAGATAGCCACCCATCTTAGTGGGAATAGCAGCATCCGAGTGGACACTATTCCCGGATAACAAACCTCACCTTCCATCTGGGTTTTCTTGCGAAAGGGTTTTGCGACAAAGCATATATTATGTCTTATGTGTGTGTGTGTGAGCTTATTTTCTCATTCTCTACTTTTGTGCAAAATTTTCATTTGCATAGATGCACTAATTGTAGTTAAATCTATATATCTTAAAGTTACTAAAATTGTAATAGTATAGAATCTTAGTTTTTTTAATATAATATTATCAGATCTGTTGTGACGATCTATCGAATGGTACATCCATGGCCGTCTATGGATCACATATATACATCATCTCAATGACAATCTAGTTACCATGCATGATACCACAACTATAACACTAACTAGACACAATGCATGCACAACAACATATATACAATAACATGCATAACCAATGCATATACAATCAACATGCATTCACAAAAAACACATCCCAACAACAACATCATAAACTTCTACATGACAACACAACTGTAACAATGAATACCTCCATGTGTACATAACAAACACATAGAGCACAAGTATGATAAACACATATGAAACCGACATGTATGCACGACAAACACATTCCACCCATCCATTCCAAGGGTTGAACCATGCTGTGATACCACTCTATAACACCCCTCCTCCCACACTTACCCAAGCTAACTGGTCTACCAGGGTAAATATGTGATGAAGAGTTACTATGATATGATTCAACTCCCCAAGTACAATTAAGGAAGTGGAATTGAGAAACCAAAACCAATCTAACTTTCGGTAGGAGCTACATGAACCAGAGGCTAATCAACCACTCCAGGTGCCAAACCCCTCAGTTAATGTTAATTTCTACTAACTAACTAACCGAAGGTAATATTAAAATTCTCATTAAAGCTATAGGGTCATGGTTCGTTAAGATCCAAAAATTACAACCATAAGTCTTAAAATCACATTTAAATGATAAAGTCTTTAGTGGGATAAATAATATCAATCTTTACAAACCACAATTTCCAATAAACTAATTGTTCATTCTATTGAAATTAAAAGTGTTTAAGAGTGGCTAATTTGATTTTGTTCTAAATAATATGCCTATGAATTCTTTGGTAAAACAAAGGGAAGAAAAACAAGATAATTCAACTTCTAAAGGCGTGGTTTCCAATTATTATGGATTCATATGTGAGCTAACAATTACAATAATTTGGTATCAAAGCTCTGATACCATATGTAAGTCCCACCTTACCAACCATAAGTATTATACTAAGGCTCACTCAAAATGCGATATTATTTTATTTTAAGTTTAACTTTTACGTCTTAAAAACTTAAACTTAAATAAAACAATATCGCATTTTGAGTCAACCTCAATATAATAATGATGGTTGGTAAGGTGGGACCTTACATATGGTATCAGAGCTTTGATACCAAATTGTTGTAATTGTTAGCTGACATATGAATTCATAATAATTGGAAACCACTCCTTTCGAAGTTGAATTATCTTGTTTTTCTTCCCTTTGTTTTACCAAAGAATTCATAGGCATATTCTTTAGAACAAAATCAAATTAGTCACTCTTAAACACTTTTAATTTCAATAGAATGAACAATTAGCTTTTTGGAAATTGTGGTTTGTAAAGATTGATATTATTTATCCCACTAAAGACTCTATAATTTAAATGTGATTTTAAGACTTATGGTTGCAAGTTTTGGATCTTGATGAACCATGACCCTATAGCTTTAATGAGAAGTTTAATATTACCATGGGTTAGTTAGTTAGTGAAATTAGCATGTAGTGTAAAGAATGCCAATAAAAATAAAAATATAGATACATGACCATGCATTAACTATTATGTCTTAAAAACTTAAAATTAAAATAAAATAATATCGCATTTTCAGTGAGCCTTAGTATAATACTGATGGTTGGTATGGTGAGACCTTACAGTTAACTTGCCTTTTTCTAAACTAGACCCTCATTCGCTCCCATAACAAGCCCTCCATGCGACTGTAACCATCTAGTCACTCGCATAATAAGGACTCCATGCGAATGCGGTCTTTTTCAAGTAGTTCTATGCCAATGACCCCAAATTTTGAGCCACTTTTTCAGGGCTAGGACTCCAACCTCTTCCCATAACTTGATCAAATTACCAGAAACGATAAATAACAAGAAGACAATGCCTCTAATGAAAAACTTGAACAGGGACCTAACCTAAATCATCCTAACCATGACAGAAATTTCGTTAAACACATAATGAAAATGTAATGTACAGGTCATAAAAACACATATGAACATAGGGACCTCATAATTATCTGAGATTCATCAAGAATGTCTGATCCCCTCTCACAATAACTACATTATCCTCTATTAGGTCATTCATTCATTGAAATTTCATCTACTAACCAAAACATGATCAAAGCCATAACTCAAGACTGCCATAAAACCATACTTATAACCAACATATAACCAGATAAATTACAACAATGGAACAACCATCAAAGCCACATAATAACAAGTACATTTACACACAAAACATAAGAGGAAAATAGCTCTTATTAACATATGCAAATCCAACCAAGTCAGGGACTTCCACGTACCACCCGACCATAGATTTGGTTAAACCAAATCTCTCTTTCAACTAATCACCCCCGTGCATTATTCCAAGCATGAATGCAGGATCTCATAGAATAACCATCAAAACCAAACCAGGGCTTCCAGAGGCCAAATCACCTCAGCCCTCAACAAATGATTCTACCTCGTAGTTGGACATCACTAACCATCACCAGATTGGTCTCTATCCAAGCTATCCAGGGCTCAAGAGCAATTGTTCCAACACGACTTCTAGGACTAGTAACTCAACCCACAATTGCAGTCGGGCTCTAGAGAATTTGTCCAGCCACGCTTCCAGGACTAGTAACTCAACCCACCAAGGGCTCTAGAGCATTTTTCCAACCAAGGGTTCTAGGGCTAGTAACTCAACCCAAGTTGTTACAAGGCTTCTAGAGTTTTTGTCCAACCAAGGCTCCAGGAACTAATACCTCAACCCACAGCCATAAGGAACATGTGCACCAACTAGAAAACAAAAAATAAAACCCACAACACCATGGCTGTCTAAGAAATGGAAAGGCTAGGCAAAAACACTCTCAATCCAAGAAATCCTCCATGCCAATGATAGATGATAACCAAGAAAGCACATGCATGTGTCATGCATGCCAAAACTAGCAAGGAAATCATACATGGACCTTGGTACCTACAAGGAAAAGCTATTGTAGCCTTTGATCCCAGTGCCCTCTTGTGCTTTCCTTCTCTTCCTTTGCCTTCTTGTTCCAAATCCCAAGCCACACTTGTCCAAGGGTGCTCCCAGAAAACTCTTAAGTGTCTAAGAGTATGAGGGAGAGAGAGAGAGAATAGAATGGGAGCGCCAAAGAATTAACTGACAAAAGATGTGTAGTGATCCTCATAAGCCTTTTTATTAACAAGGCCTCTATTTTCTTCATTTTCCATTATTTTCCTTCAATTTCCTCATCACATGCAACCTGTGACCTTTCACCTTCCTTTTCTCATATTTTCCATTATTTTCAGAAATAAAATGCCAATAAATGCCTCATGCCTTTCCAAAGCCTTTGCCATTTCCTTTGTCAATTTCCATAACCATTAATTAATCATAAATGATCCATGTCACTATGTTTTTGCCCAACATTCAGATTGGAATACATGTCCCATGACCTTGGTTATTATTTTTCCTTTATTAACTTTATTACATGGATTTTAACCCTAGGTTGTTACACTTCACGAGGAAACCAAAGAACACGAAATACCGAAGATACGACAATGCACATATCATAAAACCAACTATGACCAAGGAGTAGGTTATATTCTAAGGAAGCGTCGATGACTTCAAAATCAACGTAGGCAGTCTTGCTCCCTAGCTCGATGGAAAACTCAGGAAGAACCCACTGAGGTACGAAATGGGTCCATCAAATTCTTGAAGAGTGGTAGTAGATTTAGCGATTGTTGATGAAAGTAGAGCTTTCCAGCATGATGTCATCATAACACAAGTATAAGAGCCTTCATCCACCAAAGTGTGAAAAATATTCATATGGAATATCATCACACAAATAGGGAAAGTGATTTGATGGGAAATCCTATAATGAGGAGTGTCAATATTAAAAGTAACGAGTGAATACTTTGAGGGATCCACCCCCAACCCCTATCAGATTCAACAAGGCTTTGCATTTCTAAGGGAAAGTCTGCGAAAACTTTAGGGAAGACACGACAAAAGGAGCTTCGGTTAAATCCTTGATAATACTATAGTGTTGGTAACCCATACAGATGGATTCTGTGTTGACTTGCGAACGACACCCTTAGTTGGGTGGTAGACTGGCTCCACATGCCTATATAGTGTGAGAGATCCAATGGAACCAGTCAGGGTGATTGAGTCCTTAGAGGAAGAACTCGATTCAAGGGTATCATAATACTTAGCTCACATGGTTACCTTTACTTGATATTGGCACATAAGTACAAATGAATTATTAGCAGGATGAAGATATGGCTCCTCACTGCCCCCTTGCAGAGGTGGATGAGCCTAAGCAACCATTTGTTGTTGAGGTTGCGCAGGGAATGGATGTGTCAAAATGATTGGCTATTGAATAGTAGGTGGTGGTGCAAGAAGTTGATGGACTTCATTGATTCGAGGGCACTTGTGAGTCAAATGCTTAAAAGGTGAAATATTACAAGGGAACTTTATCTTGTGACATCTTGTAGTTGTGCCCCTCCTTGATTAGATGGATTTGGTTGAGTCTCCTGAGCAAGGTGATTCTTTTGTTTATTATTTTTATTCTTTTTACGCCATGTTTCTAAGAATTCTTAGGTGTTGTGGACTTCAATGTAATAACATCGACGATTTTCTTAGAAGTGGGTGCTTTTTTAGAGCCAGACGCACTTGCTGGGGCTTTTGATGTAACAATAAATTTGCCTAGTTGGGAAACAAGTTGGCTCACAAAGTCATATATAGAACCAATCACACCATTATAGTGTGGTCTCGAGGTAGGTTTGGGTAGGTCTGTAGAAGGGCGAGGAGCATTAGGAATTACGTCATAAAGCACACTTGATTGAGAGTAAATCAAATCTAGTTGTTGGGTAGCTAAAATAGCTTGTTCCTTGGTAACAACCTTGAAAATAGACACATCCTTAGCTATTAGACGTAATAATGATAAAATGAACCATTTACGAAGAATCTCATAAGGCAACTTGGTTTGAACTAACCTCTTACATCATTTCCACTCGTGGATATGATTTTGAATTAGAGTGGAATTGTCTTGCTTAAAGTTGGACAAGAGCCAGAATCAATGTCGTACCCTATAGATAACTGGAAATGAGTCAAAAATGTATGGGTGAAGGAAGAAACGTCACTGAAAGATGTTGTATCTAGATCAATATACCATTTAGCAGCATCTTCAGTTAGGATTTGTTGGAATAGACACAATCTTATTGAATCATCCACCAAAGGGTTTGATGAGCACCAAATATCATAGGTGGTGTTATGTGTCCATGCATTTTATCCATGCTTCCCTTCAAACTTAGGGATATCATATGGAAACTTTGTATGCATGGGTGTCCACCAAGGATCATGATGGATGGGGTTGTTTGTTAGCTTAGCTAAATACATAAGATTAAGAGAAGATATGAAAGGATTATGTTGTTGATTGAATGGGTCATAGGAGGAAGAACCCCCTAACCAACTGTGAGGCCCATCCATACATTGGTTCTGAGAAATAGTTCTGGGACCATGGTTACAATTAATCCTAGTTATAAAGGATATGGGCCAACATAAATGGTGTAAGGAGTTTTCCCCTCGAGGTAAGTGCCCCAAGAGAGAAAAGGACTCCCACAAGCATGATTGCTAGTGGGGTTGTACATGATAGGAAAAGAAGGACCTCCTTGTGCAGAAGCACCAACATAAGGATGATAATTCATGAGGATTGTGATGCTAATGGTAGGGTTGCCCATAGGTAAGCTAGCCCCTCTATGAAAAATATTAGAGGAAAGCATCCCTCCAAACAATGAACTATACTAGGCCTGAGTAATATTAGAAGCAGGGTTTCCCCTAGTTGATTAGTAGCAACAAATGATCCCCGCAACAAAATTACCCGAGGTGACTATGCTGATGCTAGGAATACGGACAATATTTTAAGAAAAATTAGGAGTGAATATTCTTGATCCTATAGGCTGGCTAGGGTTTGATCCCATGGATGAAATAGATGAAGGAATGGGAACATAAATATTGGGGAAATGTGTGGGATTCATAGAAGAGATGGGCGGTATGCCCTAAGAGGATGTAAGAGGTGTTGAATAAGGTGTAGGTCCTGTCACACTCAGTGGTGGCAATGATGTCATAACAATAGATACTACAGATACAAAGGTTAAATAAGAATTGACCTCTTCCATAGGTAACAATATAAAATAATTATAGATGTAGGTAGGTGTTCAATTGTCTGGATTCAACTAGTAACTCTAGTCTCGATGGGTTAGTCAAAGGTGGATTAACAAGAGAGGCATAATTGTCTGCAAGTGTCTTGATAGAAATCAAGTCATTACCAGGAGGACCAAGAATATATTACATAATGGGAGGTTGATCTGGGTCTTGGGCATAGATAGGCACCCTACGAGCAAGAGCTAACAATTCAACTCTCTCAAGAGGTAGACCTAAGATTCAATGTGACTGATGATGATTGGGTTCAACCAAGGTGAATAAATGTGTTTTAACCAAATCAAGTTAATACAGATGTAACAACCCCTCCCACATTTACCCACTTTTACAAGCCCTCCCAAGTGAACATGAGTTGAGTGTCACTATGACATGAACCGACCTCCAAGTTCCAGTTATGGAAGTGGGGTTGATTATCCAAACACAAAATGACATCCCTCAAGGATCACTCAGGAGCTTGACAACCACCCCAGGTGATCAATCCTTGAGATAGAACATTTTTTCACCAACTTAACACCCCAACCACACCCTTAACACATTGTGCACACGGTTATGAGGCTCCAACCGCGCCCATAAGCTTGCCTGCCAAAGGTTGTGACAAAAAATCCCCTGTTCTATGCATGCGGTTGCGAGATATATGCCACTTTTTCAAGAAAGCCTCTAGACCACTGCCCACAATTGTCTCTAACTTTCTAGAATCATAAATAAGGTGATGACAAGGCTAACCATTCAAAACTTGAACAAGATCTTGACCAGAACATGCCTATTAAAAAATAGACATTTCGTCAAACATATAAGCTACAGGACATGAATGCTATCTGATCATAAACTCCTGACCTTCATCTGAGAATCACCAAGAAGACGTAATTCCCTCTTCATTTAGCCCAAACAACACTTGTTATCCCATGCATTCATCAACCATTCAATGACTTATCAAATCATGAAAGAGATCCATAGCTAGAACACATCATATAATTAGGTATATAAACAACATATAACCAAAATAGAAACTATGACAAATCATCCATAAAATCCAAGTAATAACAACTACATGTGCTCATTAATTACATTAGAATAATAGCTCATATTAACTTATGCAAAAGCTAACCAAGTCAAGGCCTGCTATGTACCACCCGAATATAGATTGGGTCGATCTAGATCTTTTTTTTCAGCAAATTATCCCCGTGCCATATTCCAAGCATGAATGTGGGATCTCATGGGATAAACCAAGGCATAATCAGCCAAGGAATCAAAATGTTAAACCACCTCCACCCTTAAGCTACCATAATATCACCTAAACTAGTCCCAAGATCACAAAACCAAACCAAGCTTGGATGCCTCATAATTTCTTCACCATACCTTGAGGAATTTTCTTGTATCCACCCACTTGTCAAGGGATTCCCAGAGAAAACCATATCCATCCCCAACCCTTGGGATTTTCTTGATGCCACCTCACCCAGTTCCAAAACCTTCCAACAATCCAAAGCTCAACCAAGAATGAATCCCATCACACCATGGCTATCCATGAAATGGAAAGGCAAGGCTGAAACCACTATCAATCCAGGAAAAACCCATGCCAATGACAACAAATGAAACAAATGAACAAATGCATGTACTTGCATTCATATCCCAATAAGGAAATCACACATGCAACCTGTTACCTGCAAGATGTTCCTGCTGAAGCTATTGATCCAAACTTCTCCTTGCTTTCCTTCACTTTCCTTTGCTTGTCCTTTTCCTCCCTTTGCTTTCTTACTTACATTTCTCTAAATCCAGGTGAATGCCAAAGTGCTCCAAGAACTCCTTCCAACTCCAACCAGACATGCAGTAGAATGTTCAACTCACACTTAGGCGCAAAATCACACAATGAATTCTCAATAAAGGAAGTGTCTGAATGTGGAGCGAGGTGCCATATTTATAGCCTTTTTTAAATTCAAACCACTCAATTTACTCCAGATCTTCCTTATAAATGCAGATTTGGTGACAAATTTGCCCATATATGCCCCTTAAATGCATTTCCCCGCTCCTTTTAACGATAATTTTCCTATCAAATCATCCCCAACGGTCATATTCTGAATGACCTACATCAGGCCCCTCTTTGCAACGCAATTTCCCCTTCTTCATCGCAGGTTTCTCCACCCATGCCATCCTCCTGAATGTCGCGCAACCCTCCTTCTTCGACAAGGTCCTTCATTAGCATAGTAATTTATAGTCTCGTGCTTCCTTCCAACTGCTTGTAGCACTAAGAATATCTTCCATTGATATAGTCATTGTGCAGTCCAAGAGACAAAGTCATCCCTATAGAGTTTCAACCTGCTCCCATTTACTCGCCCAACAATTAATTCTCCATTCTACTTCGCGAGCTAAACTGCGCCACCATTTGAAATATCCTTTATAACTTAGGGGCCTAGCCAATGCATCTTGAACTTACCAGGGAACTGCACGAACTTACTATCATACAACAAAAGCAAGTCTCCATTCTTAAAAGTTCATTGCTTAATATGTCGATCGTGCCAGACCTTTACCCAAGCTATCTATACTTGTTGGTGAAATCCTGCAAGGAAGTGATCTTATTCTAGCAGTTTTTCCAATATTTCTTCCATAATATCATTGTTTTCCATATTTGTGACTGTTGCGATTCTAAGACTAGGTACTATATATTCCATCCGCATGACAACTTCTTGTCCATACAATGGTCTGAATGGAGTCTGCCTCGTCATCTTTTTGCAAGTCGTCTTGTATGCCCATAACACTGCAAGTATGTGGACATCCCAATCATTCTTATTGATGTTGCACACGTTCGTCAGAGCATTCTCTAAAATTTTATTAAAAGGATCAACTGTGCCATTTACCTAAGGATGATAAGGTGAGCTCTTCTGGTGATGTACCTAAAATTATTCTGTTAATGCTTCAATCATGCTGTTGAGGAAGTACATTCCCTTATCGCTCATCAGGATCTTTAGGCATCCAAAACTTGACAATATATACTCAAAGATGAAGTGCACAATAGTGTCTACGATGTAGTCCTTTATTGGTTGTGCCTCTACCCACCTAGTTAGATAATCCATCGTGTTAATAATGTAGTGCGCACTAGTCTTCTTGCCTGGCGGATTGATAGGCCCCACAAAATCAATCACCCACTTATCAAAATCCTACAAAGTAACTTGTGAATTCAGTGACAATTCATCTCTTCGTGATGGTCTTCCAGTCATCGAGCAAACATTATAAGAACTACAATATTAATTAGAATCCTTATGCATCGTGGGCCACCATAGTCCTGCCCTCAAAATTTTATGCGCCCTTGCTTCTCCTGCATAGTGCCCTCCCATGGCACCACCATGTGATTCTACCGAAATACTGTGGCCTTCATGCTCAGGGACATATCTGCGCAATATTTTATCAGGGCCCATTTTATACAGATGCCCAACAATAAGAGAAAACTCCACCGTCTGACTACTAGTTCTTTCTTCTGTTGCATTGTATACTCCACAGGGGCTAGTCCGGTAGTCAAAAAGTAAATAATATCTGTAAAACGTTCATCAACAACTCTTACTGCGAAGAGCTGCGCATCAGGCAATACTTCTTCAATGTTGGTTGGTCTTTTCCATTCTCAATTCAAGATAGATGATCTAGCCTAGAGTTTAGTCGTCTTGTCTCGAAGATTTCTTCAAAATCATATCCTTGAAATAGTAATACCCATCTATAAATCCCCCCCCCCCAACACAAGCTTGTTCACCAAGTATTTTAGTGTGGAATGGTTCGTGAACATTTTGAAGTGTGCAACCAATAAGTAGTGCCTAAACTTTTGCAGCATGTACACCATAGCCAAGCCTTCTCCTTCCGTCATGGAATAATTCCTCTCTGCGTTAGACAGTTTGATACTTGCAAATGCAATGGAGTGAACAATACCCCCCTCCCTTGGTTGTGCTAAGACAACTCCCAAAGCTATACATGATGCATCCACATGAATGTGGAACTCCTTCTTCCAATTCAAAAACACCAGGATCGATGAAATGACCATTTTCTCTTTTAAGACGTCAAGAATCTTCTGACACTCATCATCCCAACAAAAGGTGGCATCTTTCTTTAGTAATTTCTCCATCGGTGCAGTGATCTGTGTGTACGCCTTAATGAATTTCCAATAATATCCAGTGTGTCTTGCTGGGTTGTGTTATATCCTTTCCATGAGTAGCCCCCCTTTACGGGGTCCAGGGCAACGCCTTGGGGAATTTTTTTTGGACCCTATATTAGGTGGGCGACCCCACCTATGGTTTTCTGCATGGTTTTCGCATATGGTTTTGGGCTCGATGGTTTTTGGTCCATGGTATTGGATGCTTTGGCATGTATATATATTTATTGTAACATTGAAAGGAATATAATGAAAAGTCAAGCTGGTAGTCCCGGTTTTGGGATCTAGGGGAAAATATTTGTGTATATTTGTTTTATGTGTTATGCTCTAGCTATTGTTTATTTTCTTTGTTTTAGAATTCATATGCAGGTAATTTCTGTATGGGTTTAAAACCTACATTTGGTATCAGAGGTGTTTTGGCTTCAAGGTGACGCCTTTGTTCCTGAGGGGTTTCGCTCGGGCCTGTGGTAGACCTTGTTTAGTAGGAGATCTGCGGGATCAATTTTGGTGGCGAAAGAAGATGGTGAGCAGTGGAAAGTTAAAGATTGAGAAATTTAATGGTTAGAGTTTTGAGTTCTGGAAACTCGAGATGGAGGATTTGTTGGTAGATAAAGATCAGTGGATCGCGGTAGATCTCAGTATTAAACCAACGAGAGTGTCTGATTAAAAATGGAAGAAGTTGAATATGCAACGAGAGGGAGGTCTAGTCGCTGATGGAGCTACGGGAAGGTGGATATGGGTAGGCCCTATGTGGCTGCTTCTCGTCGATGCAGCTTGCTGTACTGTCTGCGTACACATCTACCTTGGAATAGGCACATCCATTATAATATACCCCTTCTTCATAACAAGGGATCTTTTACTTAGTTTTTTTTACAGTAGTCATCTTACCTACACCACGGTTTGGAGCATTGACCTAGGGTTTCCAGCCGTTTTGTAGAATTGCTGCTCGATTCCTTGACGGTTACCTCCGACAGCTGGCGATACCTTGCCCCTGACAGCGATGGATCTTGATTTGGAGGATTACTCGAAAGAATCATTAGTGGAGGGTTCTATCTAGACCACCCCATGTTAAACTAAGTTTGGGACGCATTCATTTAGAAATGAACTGCATGAATCTATCTCCGGGCTCCCTTCTCTCTTAGGCCCATTTGACCACCGGGTGATCTTTCTAGACGACCCCCCAACTTGGCCGTCCCTCTCCTCCCCCCCCAACCATCTCCGTCTTCCCTAGGGTTTACGTAGGGATGCCTAAACCCTTACACTCCATCCCCTACCCCTGGTCATAGCTCTCACCCCCCTCTGTCCATTTTACCCTCCACTCGCCCCGCTCCATCTTCCACTTTGACTCCACTAATCTCACCGTGCTCATCCTCGCCTCCCTCTGGAAGCTATACCACCATTCCCCCCTTAACGGGCACACTCCCTGCCGACTCATCCCCTCTCATAGAGATTTCCCTTGAAGCGAAGCAATCCCTTGATCATGGAGGAGTCACTAAGGTTGAAGTTAGGGCCTACAAGAAGTCCAAGTGCTTTCTTACTAAGGTAGTTGACACCTTCCTCAGACTTGAGGAGGATATCCATCTCGGGGATACTATGGACTTTGCAGATAGGGTGCTATTTGGAAGAGTTCGGGGACACCGTGGACATCGGAGGTCTAGGGGCATCATCTTGCTGACCTGCCCATAGTCCAAACTTTTGTGAAAGGCTAGTTTTCCCTACACTTCTCCAGACCGAACCACATGAATTGGGTTCTATTGTCCTATTGACATTTTGAGCACGCCCCAGTCCTCCTAAAGCGTTGGTCTCTGCTATTCGATACAGACACAGAGTAGCTTGGTGTTGGTATGATATGGGTCAGATTACCGGGACTCCCATTACACTTCTGGTCCGAATATATTTTTAGACGTATCAGGAATTCAATTGGCACATACATGGAATCTGACAAATCCTATTTGTCCACAGGTAAGATGGCTTTTTCAAGACTTCTGGTTCATATGGACACTAGGGGAGGGCTTCAGGAATTCATTACCATACAATGGAGATCATTTACTTAGAAGCAGCCACTGGACTATGAGGGCATACCATACAGATGTCACAGATGCTACAAAGTTGGACACATTTACAAGGATTGCCCCCTGATCACTAAGAAGGGTAACCAAACGGAGAACAAGGAACAGGAAGACCGTCCCCCTCGGGACATTCCACAACCCACTACAAAAATGGAAGAGTAGCCTCTACAAGCCCCGACTAAAGCAAACAATGCACATGAGAAGGAATCAAGAAAGAAGCGGGAGAAAGCTCCTCTCCAGCCTCCCTCCCCACCATTAACAAGAGCATGGGAAGCCATAGGGGAGCTCCTTTATCAGCCACCTTTGGTTTAACATTTCCCTATTGCTCATGCCCTTGCATATTCCTTCCCTCAACCTTCCCTCATGGATGATTTCTCCCCCCCATTACCCGCCCAACCTCCCCTGGAATCCCATTACCCCCTTCGCTCTCGAATGCATTCCCAGGGCCTCGACATCATTGGTTTTGAGGTGGTATCCCCTCCCCCCCTCCTAAAGCCCGAGGGCACCCTTCCCATCTATCCAAAGCTAAGCATCAGGCTGGGAAGGAGATCGCATCAAGAAAACAGAAAACCATCAATTGGGCCCTTAGAATAGAGCAAGCCCCTCCCGCCCCCTCCATGAAGCTGCTCTCCTTTAACTATCGTGGGATGGCTAGCCCAGATAAGAAACTGGCCCTCAAGCATCTATTTTCCTTTGAGCTGGTAGACATCATATTTCTACAAGAAACCCTTGGTCCCGCTAGCACTATATTTCATTTACTTGAATCCTGGCTACCTGGCTGGACTTTCCATTCCCTTGATGCCTCTGGCAGATCTGGGGGATTAACCTTGGGCACCTGCAATCATGTTATAAAGACCCTAAGGGTCTGGGGAGGTCGAGGATACTTGGATTTAGATATCTACTCCCCCACCCTTGAATCAGAATACAATATCTATAATGTATATGGCCCCTGCGAGGATAGAGCCGCTTATTGGAGAGCTTTGTTTAATTCTACCCTCTTGCAACAAGATAACATTATCTTAGGTGGAGACCTAAATTTCTCCATGGGATATGCGGAATCTTAGGGAAATCAAGCTCAGATGGATGCACTATCTATTTTCTTTGAAAACCTCCTAGAAACCCATAGATTCATTAACATCCCCTCAGCCAAAGTGCAACCCACCTGGAAGAATAACAGAACTGGGGATGGAAGCCTGGCTAGACGACTTGACAGATTCCTTACCAAGGAAGACTTGGTCAGCAGGGGAGCCTGCATAAGACAATGGGTGGGTTCTGGTAGTCTATAAGACCATCGACCCATCTACCTTGAGCCGTAGGATATAATAGTTAAACCAAAGGCCTTGTACAAATTCAATTCTACCTAGCTATGAGATATGGAATACATGAAATTTGTGATTGATTTTTGGAAGGAAAACCCCCTAGGCTCATTCGGAAATCTCAATCAGGACTTTGCCCATAACATGAAGGAGTTGAAGGTCCTTTCCAAGGCATGGGCCATGAAGAAGAAGGAAGTGGACGACCTGATCCTTAGATCAACAGATGATGATATCATATCTATTGTGGAGGATACTGGGGGTGGTGTGATAACCTAGGAGCAAAGGGATAAGCACTTTGCAGCATTATTGAAGAGAACCCATATCCTAAGGGGCAGAGAAGAGAGCTGGAGACTCCAAAGTCGGGCCATCTGGCTGAAGGAAGGGGACGAAAATACAAAAGAGCCGGAGACTCCAAAGTTGGGCCATCTGGCTGAAGGAAGGGGATGACAATACAAAATTCTATCACAAACATGCCAATGGTAGAAGAGCCATTAATACCATATGGGATCTCCAAGACTCTCAGGGACAAAAAGTGCAACCATTTAGAGAACTGGCCACATTGGCATGTGCACACTTTCAAAATACATATAAGGCTCCTCCCAATGCCACCCTAGCATAAGTAATGCATGTTACGCAACTCTTCCCTGGCTTCGTAGATCAAGAGAAGGAACAAGAACTCTTGCGGGAGGTATCACTACAAGAGCTCGAAGATACACTGAAGTGGCTAAAGAAAGATAAGAGTCTGGGGCTAGATGGTTGGATGGTGGAATTTTATTTACCCTTTTTTGAGGTATTGGGAATGGACCTCCTGCAGCTCATAGAGGAAAGCATAAGTAGTGGAAGGACTCTGGGAGGCCTCAAGTCTACCTTTCTAGCTCTCATACCCAAAGCTGACAAGCCCACCTCCTTTGACGACTTCAGACCTATCTCCTTATGCAACTGTATATACAAGATTATAGCCAATATTATCACTAACCACATTAAGCCTATTCTATCCCTCCATATATCCCGCGAACAATTTGCCTTCTTGCACAATAGGCAGATACATGAGGCGATTGGTACGGCGCGGGAACTCCTCCACTCGGTGCAACACAGGAAGTTGAAAGGAATGATATTGAAGATAGATTTATCAAAAGCCTTTGATAGGGTTAGATGGCTTTACCTCTACATCCTTTTAACCCACCTAGGATTTCCTTTCTCTTTCATTAAGTGGGTAATGAGTTGTATAACCGATGTACCTTACAACATTCTCATCAATGGGTCGACATCCCCCTTTTTTCATGCTAAGAGGGGTCTCGGGCAGGGATGCCCCCTGTCCCCTCTACTATTCCTTCTTATCATGGAGGGTCTCAGCCGCATTATAGAAGTAGAACACAGATAAGGGAGGATAAAAGGCATCAAAATATCTGGTTCAGTTACATTAACTCATTTTCTCTTCATGGATGATGTCCTCATTTTTCTCAATGGTAGCCTTGGCGATCTCACCACCCTCCACCTTGTCGTGGGCACTTTTCAAAAGGCCATGGGGATGGTGCTGAACGAATCTAAATCCACCATGACAGCCATAGGTTGCTCCTAGAACAAAATAATTTTTGCTTTAAGAATATTCCCCTTTATAACTCATCCTATAGTGGAAGGTTTAAGATATCTGGGTTACCGACTGAAGCCATTTGGATATAAAATTGCATACTGGATCTGGCTCATCTCTAGAGTAGAAAAATGTTTGAACATCTAGTACCATAAGTATATTTCCAGAGCAGGCAGGTTTGTACTGATAAAAGCTGTTCTAGAAGCAACATCTGGTTATTGGATGACCTTAGCCTAGATCCCCAGAGGCATATTGAACATGCTACAAAGCATATGTTGCTTCTTCCTATGGAAGGGGAAGCAGATAGGAAGACCATTTGCCTGGACCAAATGGGAATCTCTGGAAATGCTTAAGTAATGGGGCGGTTGGGGAATCAAGAGACTGGATACTTTCTCCAAAGCACTTGCAACAAAGTTGGGATGGCAACTTCTTAATAATTGCAGCCTTTGGACAAAGGTTGTTACCTCCAAATACCTCATCCCCACAACCCCACTTGATTGTATCAGGAAAGTCCATAGACACAATGGGAACATCTCTATCATCTGGAAGGCTGTAACAAAGGCTATGGATCTAATAGGAAACATATTGACATGGAGAATTCGATCTGGTTCCTCGGTACACATAGGAGAAGACCCCTGGATAGGCTGCGGCAACATGCATAGACTTACAGAAGACTTGAGACATCATTTAGTAGACTAGGGCGTTACTCATATATGACATATTGCGGATAACGACCGATCCTTATTGACACAACAGACCTGGAGATTTGGAGCAACACTTAACATTCCCTTGCCCTAGAAAGAAGACTGGAGACACTACATATCTGCGTTAATAGAGGCCCATGTCAGGATATCAGAGGGAGATGATGAGCTCATCTGGGCTTTTGCAAAAAATGGATACTACTCCGCCAAGATTGGATATTTGGTACTTTTGGATTCCCTTAAGTCGGCAGCTCCTCAGTCATGGTGGAATCTTTTATGGAAATTAAGAGCAACCACTAGATCAAAGCTTCTTATGTGGTCTATACTTAACAACAAAGTCCTGACAGGTGAAAATCTTATGAAAATATTATTCTCCGAGCCATTCTGGTGCCACCTCTACAAAAACAATAATAAAGATACTGAACACATCTTTTTGAACTGCCCTGCCACACAAGAACTATGGAATGGCTTCTTCGTATCGCTCTCCATATCTTGCAGATGGCACTGGAATAATATAAAGGGTGCTTAGGGTAACGGGTGGAAGGAAACCAATGACAAGGAAAGGAACATACTATTGGTTATATGTTGGGTGCTTTGGATAGCCAAGAACCAAATAATATTTCAACAAAAATCCCCTCACTGGCCTTCCATTCTGAACAGAGTATCCACAGAGTACCAGATGATTCCCGAAGAAGTAGCTCAAAATCAACATAGGAGAATTGAGGCAGAAGTCATCGATCACTCCCTTCCATGGGCCTACTTTGATGGCTCAACTCAGGAACTGGGATGTGGAGGAGGAGCTATACTACATTTATCGGACACCCACTCCTTTAAAATTCAAATGGGGTTGGGCAGGGGAACAAATAACTATGCCGAGCTTCTGACTGCCAAATTCCTTATCCAATATACATTACATAAACATTGCACACATTTCCAACTTTTTGGTGATTCAAAACTGGTTGTTAATTGGATCAACAAAAAACACATATGCAATGCATATACATTGAAGCATATTCTGGACGAGATTCATAGACTTATCATGTCTTTTGACTCTTTTACTTGTCATCATATTTATAAGGAGCAAAACACCGTTGCTGACCACTTATCCAAAGAAGCAACGATTAGGGATGACGACAATTGGTTGATTTGCGAGGAAAAGGATGGTGTTGTTTATCAACACTATCACAAACCTTTTATAGATCCTAGATTCATATGAGCAGCACTGAAAGAACATATATCAATTTTGATGATTATCTTTTTGTTTAACTGTATATATTTATCAGAACTTATCACTCTCTCTCTGCGAAGAGGCTAACAGTTTACTTATTTTTGTTCATTTCCAAATACTCCCTGTGCGGAGGAATGCTCAAAGTTTTTCCATTTTTGAATAGACAATGCCTCAATCAAGTAATGCTTATGCATATGCAAAATGTAATTTTCTCCTATAATGAAAATAACGACTTTTTCCACGGGAAAAAAAAGAATGGAGGAAGTTGGATCGGAAGGTAAAAAACACCATATGATTATGAGTCTCAGATTCAATATTCCTAAATGTATCAGGAGAAGCTACGGCTAAGGCTTTGTGGGACAAGTTAGTGACTTTGTACCAATCTAAGTCTCTAGTGAATAAACCATTCCTATGGAAAAAGTTGTATAACCTGAGGATGAAAGATGGAGACTCAGTGACAGAGCATCTGAATGCATTTAATACTGTGGTAAGTTAGTTATTATTTGTTGATATTAAAATTTCAGATGAAGATAAGTGCATTATTTTGTTGTGTTCTCTACCAGATTCGTGGGATAGTCTGGTTATTGCAACAGTAGCAATGCAACTGCCTTACAATTTGATGAGATAGTCTCATCCTTACTAACGGAGGAGATGAGATGGAAAAATATGGAGAGCCAGAATGGTGATGCCTTGTATGTACAAGAAAGTTCCCATAACAGAAACAAAAATAAGTCATCGAGTGGGAGATCTAAATCTGGAAGGAGATCTAAATCTCCAGGAAAACCTGTAAAGGTGTGCTGGAAATGTGGAAAGGAAGGGCACTACAAAAGAGATTGTAAATCTAAAGCTCCTAACAAAGGAAAGGGATTTGATGATGCTCCTTCTATAGAGGTGAAACTACCTCAGATGAAGGTGGGGATGTGTACTTGGCTTCTTCAAGTACACATGTAGATCATGAGGCAAGGTTGATTGACTCAGGTGCATCATTTCACTTCACTCCCCATAGAGAGCAGTTCCGCAAGTATGAGAAATATGATGGTGGTGATGTCTTCTTGGGGGATGGTAGGAGGGCTAAAATCGTTGGTCGCGTGAAAGTTAAGTTGAATTTGCAAGGTGGAATGATTATAACACTTTCGGATGTTCTGCATATTCCGGCATTGGACAGAAATATGATTTCTGTAAGCAAGTTGGATGATGCAGGTGTAAAAACAATGTTTGAGAAGGATACCTACAAGATGGTTCGGGGAGCACTGGTATTGATGCAGGGAGTTCAGATTGGAACTTTGTACAAGCTGCAAGGTAGCACTGTCATTGATTGGTGCAACGGTTCTATGGTTCCTAAAAGTGAGCATAAAATCTAGTGGTCTTTAGAGAAAAGACCATGCTATGGAATCAAAGGCTTGGAAATATTGGAGAGAAGGGCCTTCGAATACTTCATGGTAAAGATATGGTAGAAGGTATGACTAATAACTCTCTGGATTTTGATTTCTCTGAAAATTGTGTATATGGGAAGCATAATCGGGTGAGTTTCCCCTTTGGTGGTAAGAGAGCGAAACAAATATTAGAGCCTGTGCACAGTGATGTGTTTGGACCTGTGAAGGTTCCATCATTGGTAAGTCTGTGTACTATGCATCATTTATAGATGACTTCTCAAGGAATACATGGATATATTTCCTTAAGAAGAAATCTGAAGTCTTTGACAGGTTTAAACAATTTAAGGCTCTGGTGGAAAACCAGACAAAGAAGAAGATAAAGGTGCTGAGTACAGATAATGGTCGAGAGTTTTGCAAGAAGGAATTTGAAGAATTCTGTAAGAAGTGTGGTATAACACGGCATAATACTACTCCATACACACCTGAGCAAAATGGAGTTGCAGAAACAATGAATAAGACGCTGATGGAAAGGGAAAGAAGCATGCTCAGTGGTGCCAGGTTAGGACAAGAATTCTAGGTAGAGGTAGTGGAGACTGCATGTCACCTGGTCAACAGATCACCTTCATCAGCGTTGGAGGATAAGACTCCACAAGAGGTATGGACTCGTAAGAAACCCTCTCTTTCACATCTGAGGGTATTTGGATGTGGTGTGCTAGCACATTTCTAGGCTAAGTCATGAGTAGGTTTTGAAATTCTTATTTTTTAGCATTAAACTTGTAAATTAAAAAAAAAATGCTACCGAAATTTCCGGTATTGCCCAATTGTGTCGTTCAGACAGTCTCCCTTGTTATTCGAATAGTCTTCTCGGTTTTTTTCTTTTTTTTTTTTTTTTTTTTTTTATTTTTTTTTTTTTTTTTTTTTTTTTTTTTTTTTTTTTTTATTTCCCACTGCACCAGAATTTCCGAGTAGTTGATTCCCGTTTTAAAATAAGCCAAAACACATCGTTTTTCAATTGTCCAACGCTTGTCGTAATGCGAATCTATCCAAATCATTTGGATTTCATGATTGGATAGGTCACAAACAAAGTGTATGTGCAGGGTACTCCTAGACCCACATGAGGTTAGCCTTACACATCATGATTATTTCACATTTTAAAAGGGTTTTGAGTGGTGGGATGGCTATCTGAGGAGTTTTTTAAATGTTTGTGTTCCTCTTTAACTTTCATGCATTTTTGGAGTAGCATAAATTTGTGGTTGGTGAAGTACGTAGTAGGGGGAGAGGAAGGACATGAAGCTCATATCCTAAGAACTGAGTATCATTAATTACCAATTACTTTAACTACTAACACCTTATGTACCAAAACTACTTGTTTGGCAAGATCATTACAGTGAGAAAGTAAGAAAATATTAACAGTATTTCACAAATCCTTGTGAAACCTTCACTAACAATTTATATTTGAACTAAGATATTATTGATTACAAAAGTACGATAGTAGTAGTCTCGTTACGATCCTCTAAATTGATTTCCAACTCATATATTACTGTTGCTGTAATTTTCATTTAAAAGATTAATGGCTTGACAAGGGGAACACAACTAGAAAGTAAACATGTATAAAGTATCTCACAAATCCTTTGTGAAACCTTCATTAACAAGTTCTACTTGAACATATATTATAATTTATAGAAAACTGGATAGTATATAATTCATCATCAGATCCTCTTAATGATTCTCACTCATACTATACTAGCTACTGCAAATTTATAATTCAGAAAATTGGAACAAGGAAATTGACAAACCACACATTAGATATAACTTGAATCATAAAATCCTCCAACGTGAAGTGCAGAAAAAGCTATTTTATTACGCTGAGTCTTTAGGTGAACCAAAATCCAACCTTGAAATGATGTTTACAAAAGATATATGTAGGGAGAGAGGCACCAGCTCCAAATCTCCAAAATTGGTGGTTCCACTATTTCATTGTTACATGGGTGTCTTTCAAATATTAAAAACATCTCCCATCGAATTGCAATAGAAAGTACAGGTGCAGATGAGAAGAAGAGGAAGAATGACACTTTGCTGCTGGAAAAACTGACTAGCTGCCCCTTTTGCTGTTGAATTTTCTCTTATGGTCTTGACTATTGAATGACCATATGGCTTAATTAAATACTACCTTCAACAACCTTATAACTATCTCATATCCATCATCTTTCTTATCCATATTGTTATGGGTTGCTGTCTTTCCAAAACTGGCTTGGAGGTTTTCTGTTGACAACTGTATATTTATGTTGAGACAGGTGCTATCAGAAATTTCGATAATAACTGTAATAGCGAAAAAACTGGGAACACTTCTGACATTTTCGGTAGGATAACATTTCCACTTCAAAATTTTAACAGAAATGCTTCGAAACACCCTTTCATTCCATGTGAGATGCAACCTCTGCAAGCTTATCCAAGTTTGTTTTATTTCTAGCAGATTTAGACCTTGCGATTTTGGATATTTCTCCTTTGATGATGGTCTCTTTATTTTTTGCTTCTTTTTGGATCTTTCCTCTTTTTGAAGGCTCTGATGGCTGGTCCATGGGAGCTTTACCTCTTTTCTTCTTCAAGGATCTTCTGATTTCTGCAATTGAAGGATCCTAAATCTGAAACTCTATAGGTTGTTCTTCTATAACTATTACTTCAATCAATAAACTAAGATTATTTAGGGCCTTTGATTTCAGTCTATTTTTGTTATTTTCCCTAGTATGTCTCCTCCTAGTTCTAGCAACTAGTTTTACCTCTTCTTTCTTGTTTTTACTAGTTCTTATATACCCTGCTTCCTTTAATATTTCCTCATCAGAATCAAGAGGCTGGTTTTCTTGTTGCTGTTCATGCGCTGCCGAAATTTTAGGAAACACCCGCGCTTTAGATTTCTCTTTAGCTGCAAGTTTTCTTCTCCGAGTTCTTGTGTAAACCTTAGGAAAAGGTCTAACAGGAGGAACCATTTTTGAGATTTTTGTTTTCTAGGTAGAAGAGCTTTCACCTTGATCCTTTTCCTTTTCAGATTCACCTGCTAAAGGCTCCTCTTTGCTGCTTTTGGTACCTTTGCTCACGCTTTCCCTCTTTGTCTTTCTTTTGGAGCTTCCTTCAGCTGATGTGGTTGATGTCATTTTTGTCTAAACTTGTGTTGAAGAAGATTTAGCAATTTCGTGGGGTTTTGGTGCAGGTTGTCCTACCCTGTAAAACAAGAAATGGTCACAAGTTTGGTTTCTCTTTTTCAGTTCTTCTTCAACCAGAACCTTGATAATTGCCTGATGATACAGGCTGTATTCTGATGCTTCCTGATGTGTTTGAATCCTGGCTGCCATTTTGGTCAGGCTCTTTAATATGAAATAAGGTAGATTAAGAGTCCTCATACATGCAAAATGAAAAAGAAACCTCATATGGTAAAGAAAAACTATTGTATACCTTCTCTCACAAGTGAGAATAATCTTAACCAGTTTGACTGTTTCTTCCCATTCCTTCTTAAGATAATTGCTGGGAATTCCTTTCGCCCAGTTAGGATCTCTGTATTCATCTATGATAAAATCATTGAGATCTCCTCCCGTAATGTGCTGTCCTTTAAACCACTTTTCTCCTTCTCGGGGAAGGTTAAAAGCCTCTGCAATTGACTGCTTTGAAACTTGCAACCTAAAACCAAAGGTAGTAGCTTCCTGTCGATTGAAAGTTTGAGAAAACTCTCGAGCTACACCTTGATGTGAGTCTCCTAACCTAGTGCAGAGTGGATACTAGCATGCTTGAATAAAAAACCTTATAACATTTGGATTAGCATCAACTAGCTCAACTCCTTGGGGTTCGATTCTCTTAAGCTTTCCACCTTTCCTAGACTTTGGTGCCATGAATATCTACTTTCTTATTATGAAGAATAGGTTTCAAGGTGTGGAAGCTTACCCAAGAGCTGTCGTAATTAGCTTGAATTAGGTTGCCTAAAAATCTGGGATGTCTTCTTAACCTCCTCAATCAATGTGTCCTTGGTTGCACTTCAGAAATTCAAAATGGTGAAATTTCCTCCATTTTCGAATATTTGGAATGAAGTTTTGGTTCAATCTCCTATGCACATAATCCTTCATGATTACATGAGATTTCATGTCATAATAAACGACAAATAATAGTAATTATGAAGTCGATTTGCTTTGGAGAGTGCAACTAATCTGCTACAGGTGGCTATATGAGATCTTCTACAAATCTGGTAATTTTCTTGATTTAATTCAGATTGGCTGGAAATTCTGGTAGTGTATTTTGTAGAACAGAAAGAATGACTGTCAGAATTCAAACGAATGGCTAAGACCGACGTGTCAGACACGCTTAAAATTTTGGAAATATGAGTTATTTAAGATGGGTGGTGTAGGCAACAACTGGCTATGGCTGTGACTGACACCTAGCAAACATGATCAACCAAAACGATTAACCACTACCACTTGGATTGACTTGAGGTTTGTAACCTATCCAATCACAAAATCTCATGATTTGGATTAGATATTCCGCCATTATCAATTGAAAACGGTTGCATTTTTGGCTTTATTTTAAAAAACGGGAGACGCTACAGGAAATTCTTGTAGCATTGGAAAACTAAAAAAACAAGAAATAAAACAGGAACGAGAAGACCGTCCGAAGAACAAGGGAGACTGCCTGAAAGAGAAAATCAGGCACTACCAGAAATTCCAGTAGCATTTTTTTTTTTTTTGAAATTTACAAATTTAATCCTAAAAAGCAAAAATTTCAAAACCTACTCATGACTTAGTGTAGAATTGTGCTAACATGATGCATATGTACATGTTCCAAAGGAGAAAAGAACAAAGCAGATAGTAAATCTGAAAAGTGCATCTTTATTGGGTATAAGGATGGTTTAAAGGGTTATAAGATTTGGAAACCGTTAACAAGGAAGGTTGTGTACAGCCGAGTTATGGTGTTCAGAGAGGTGAAAGATGTTATTAAACATGAAGTACCATCAAAGGAACCTAAAAAGGTAGAGTTTGAGCTAAAGGA
>APFE030421408.1:0-16459 GCA_000404065.3 Pinus taeda
AAAACTCTAGTAAACACAACAATTAAGATTAATTTAATAATAAACATGTATTTAACTACCCTTCACAGCACACTCCCCATCATACATCCATTCAGATTTACCCAATCCTCGAAAAAAAACATAAACGCCTTCGGTGTTCCCTTTCCCCAATTTGGGATTAAAAGATTGTATTAAAATATTAATAATTACCTAAAAGATGACATGCTTTTTTTGGCTGTAAGTTTTTTGACGAGCTTTTTCGTTTTGTTTGCACATTTGTAACTGGTGTGGCTTTGTTGTGCGGTTAAAACATGCTTCACCAAACAAAAATACCATAAATTCAACGTATTAATCTTTAATTAAAAAATTGTATTAAAGTATTAATGATTACTTAAAAGATGGCTTGCTTTTTTGGCTGTAAGTTTTAAATTAAAAGATTGTATTAAAATATTAATGATTACTTAAAAGATGGGATTAAAAGAAAGATGGCATACTAAAACTTAAAAGATTGTATTAAAATATTAATGATTACTTAAAAGATGGGATTAAAAGAAAGATGGCATACTTTTTTTGGCTGTAAGTTTTAAATGGGAGATTTGACAAGCTTTTCAATTCTGTTTTTTAAGGCAGTAGTCTATAACGCGACTTTTTGAAAGACTTTCCGGCCAAAATCCGGCAGCAATTCATTGGAATCCCAAGTTTAATAGCTAGTTTCTGCACAATCAATGGCTCCCAGGGGTTTTTCAGGGCGCTGAATCCAAATATGCAGCTAAAAAACCATTTTAACTGCTAAAAATTAAGATTTAACCTCATTTCTTCGGCCAGATTCTGTCACTGGAATCTCCAAAAAGTCGCATTATAGACAACTCCTTTTTTAAGTGATCTGGCACATTTGGAACAGGTGTGGCTCGCTGTGGGCTTAAAACATGCATCTACTGCTATTCATCTCAACCCTGGGCTCTTAATGCCTTTAAGGATTCGGACAGGAACCACCCTGAAATCCTGCTCGCTCCAATTGTAGTTGTCAAGGAGTTGTCTAGGTAGGGTAGTACCCTTAGCATTCTGCATATTTCTGTAAATAAACCAATGCTGCTGCTCTAAAAGGGATTTTCCAGAGGCAGGTGCTAGACATCTCTATAGAGCGGCATCTGGAGAGGGCCGGAGAAGTATGTCAACCTATGCTTACATCGACGGCCTCATTCAATTCCATCCGCAAGTCCGCATTACGTCTGTGAATGTCCACAGACTGCTCATCACCACCGTCATGTTCCTCGAAGACCTGTAATCGAATTCTCTAATTCAATACTTTAGTTACCATCTGCGTTCTCTATTTCCTGTTTTTCAGCAGTTCTATAAATTCCATTATTTTCATGAGTATCAAGATTTTAATATCGGTTTTGATTTCGTGAACAGAAATTATAGGAACAGGCTGCTCATCACCACCGTCATGTTCCTCGAACACCTGTAAGCGAATTCTCGAATTCAATACTTTAATTACCATCTACGTTCTCTATTTCCCGTTTTTCAGCAGTTTTATAAATCCCATTATTTTCATCAGTCTCAAGATTTTAATATTGGTTTTGATTTTGTGAACAGAAATTATAGGAATTCGTATTACGCGAGTAGGAAGCGTGAGCAGCGAAGAAATGAATAGAATGGAGATGGAATTCTTATTTCTGATGGGTTTTGGAATGGTGCGTGGCAAGAGATGGAAATAGAAGGGAGCAAAATGGCCTTGTCCACCAATCTTCCAGAATTCATATTCTTTCTATCAGGTATTTAAATGTTTCTTTTCCGAGCATGTTTGGATAACCAGAAGATCTAGAAGTGATCCAGGTTTTTCAGGTGTTTAGTTGTGTTCTTATTTAACTATTAGGCTTGTATTTTTTTGTCCATGTGTCAATCAACATGTATAAGGCCCACTGGTACTTGATTATTTTTCTTTTTTTCCAGATAGAGTAACTAAGGGAATTAGGGTCTATGGTTCACCTGCACATTTCTTGCATGTTCACCCCAAGTCTTTTAAAAGAGTTGGTTTATTGGTTTCACTAGGTTTCCAAGTGCTAAAATCTCATGCTAAACATGTTCAACAAATTTTTGCTATATAGGTTTGTCTGTCACCCAATTCGTAACAATATGATAGGCATTACAGGAAGGTCTTATCTCTTATGATGTCCATCTATTACACAATTGAAGGGAAGTGCTGCCACCTTCCTGCCACCTTCTACAGGAACTTGAGAGCCTTCCTCACTACTTTTTTCCCATAACCAGACCAGAGATGCTTAGCATTTTTTATAAGGAAAGTGTTAGGGCACAAATCTCAGCCCCTTTAGGGATGTACTCAGACATACCCCATCAGGTGCATCATTTGTTTCTTTTGTTCAGTTTTCTGGCGGTGCAAGTAATAGGCCCTATGTGGCCCATCGCATCTAGACTCTTCCCGGTGGATCATTTCAATCTTGTTTTCTAGCCTACTGAGGGCTGGAAATGACAATTAGAGATTCATACTTCTTTGGCTATTAGATTGGTAAGGTCTTGAACCTCTTCTCGACGTCGTCCTGACAGGTTGTCATTCTTCTGAGAGTCTGTTGAAGAGCTCTTGTCCCAGAGCCTAGATTGGACGTCATAGAACTAATAGATAGTGTAGCTCTAGTAGAGTGTAGAGACACATATAGGTTTCCTCTGTTCTAAGTCTCTCTCTCCATGCTTCTTTTGAGTAGCAAGTCATCAATTCAGAGTTTCTTTTCCTTGACCTTGAGTGGTAGGACTCATGAGTGGTGGACTCCTTGGATTGGAGCGCACCATATGATCTTGCCGAGGATTATGTGGAAGGGGCACTACTCCAGTGCCTTTGTTGAAATCCATGACATACATGACAGGTTGTCATTCTTCTGAGAGACTCTTGAAGAGCTCTTGTCCCAGAGCGTAGATTGGACGTCATAGAACTAATAGATAGTGTAGCTCTAGTAGAGCGTAGAGACACATATAGGTTTTCTCTGTTCTAAGTTCCTGTCTCCATGCTTTTTTTGAATAGCAAGTCATCAATTCAGAGTTTCTTTTCCTTGACCGTGAGTGGTAGGACTCATGAGTGGTGGACTCCTTGCATTGGAGCGCACCACATGATCTTGCCGAGGATTATGTGGAAGGGGCACTACTCCAGTGCCTTTGTTGAAATCCATGCTAACCTAGCTCTATTCTTACAGATTTCATTGGAGCCTGCCATCTTTGTGATACCTTAGATTTTAATCTTTCATATTTCATGTTTAGTTTTCATATCCCTTAATGTGAGAAGCATTATGAATTCTCATTTTTCTTTGGTCCTGTTGCATCATTTTCCAGTGAGCCTCAATATTCTTCTTGCTTTGTTTATGAGTAACCTAGCTAAAAACCACCAAAGGAACCAGAATTGATCCCTCCTTGGTGGTTTTGGACCTTCGTTCTGATATGGCTTGGAATCTAGTAGTCACCACATGTCTTTCGAATAACCATCCGAGTTGGTCATTCGTAATTAATTGCAATTCTGATCTAACTGGCACTGGATCTGGTCACTAGAAATGATTCTGTCAGGTCAGAATTAGTCAAGAAATGGTTCCAATATCACTATCAAACAGGAAGCACCTCCTGCACCAGGAAATTCTGCTATAGAAAATAGAGAAACTTGCTCTAATAACAATGTTATACGTTATCTGAACACAGAGGCATCTGCTTTATATCACCAAATTTTTTTTATACTGAAATGGGAGATATCTCTGAATGGTTTGGGGGATGTATGTATGTTGGATGTCCCTTAACCTGACACACGTGGCACCGATTTTGCCACTTATATTCAAGATTAAAGAAGTTACAGCTTATACTTGCTTCTGAGAACAAAAACTAAATAGACCATAACCGTCCCTAATACTGTCCAAAAAAGATTTAAAAAAGGTTTATAACCAACATTCTGTATAACATGATTCTATTTTATATATATCAAAAACACCTATTATAATGCTAAAATAAAGCTATTTGAAAGATCAAATGAAAAAAGTGCTATTATCATGAGATAAGCAGAACACCTCCAGATCATGCTATAAAGAGCAAGGAGAAGACCGGTGCTATTGTCATTTTGATCCACAGTGAAAAGCAAGGTTATGTAAGAGAAGCCCAAGTTTCTTGGGGCTGGTCCCCATTTGTCCTGTCGACTGCCATTTTTAAGAAAATTTCAGCAACATGAACTCCCAGGTTTGAAAGCTTGTCTGCCCAGTGCCAGATCATTATGTTCCCTACATATGTGAGTGAATGATATCTGATTGGAATTTCTTTTGAGAAGATTGACCTGTTCCATCACTGGGTGGAGGCAGATATTATGCATTTCTATTTTCCCATTTATCCAATCAATTGACAAATTTGAATCTTTAAAGACTTGGAACAGTTCACCACTTGCTCTATAGCAGTTCTTAACAAGGCTGCCAAGGCTTTCAGTTCTGTCCAATTATTTGAGCCCTTCCCAAGAACCAATTTGAATGAGTAGTAAAGAGAGTTAGAAAGATATAAAGCACCCCCTGCACCACACCCCCAAGGGTTTCCTTCACATTTACCATCAAAGAAACTCCAAGGTGTCTTTATGTGTATTTCTAAAGTCTTATTCTATCTCACAGGCTTTGGGCTTGGAACCAATTTAATCTCATCATAAACAATACCTAATTTTATAGAAAACTTCGGGGTGAAAGAGTGTTCTTCAACAATAGTGGCATTCCTTGCTAACCAGATTCTTCATGCTGCAATACAAGGAAGGGCCTTATGATCTGCAACTGAAGTGTTTTCCACCTGGAGTTTAAGTACACTAGTGAGGTATTCTCCTCACTTTCCATTCTCTCCTGCTAGAGTTATAAACTCTTTCAGTACCTCCTTAGTAAATGGGCAGTTTGTAACAATATGCTGTGCAGATTTTTCGTTATTCCTCCAAAGAATTTAAAACCTGGGACCTTGCCATGATCTCCTCTGGAGCACACCCTAAAAGAGAATCTTGTTTGCTAAATCAAGCTAGCAGAAAATCCTAGACTATGGAGGATCTTTGAGCTTCCAAACAGGCTTTCACTGCCAGGTTTGCCACTTGTGGATCAACTTCTGAGCATCCAAACAGGCGTCCACCACCAGGTAGCCATTTCTGGATCATCATCCAAAAAGCTAGTTGAGTATCCTGATTCCTAACTTGGCAGTTTAATCCACCTGCAGGATGTTTTGACCAAAAAGTTTTCATCCATGTCCAGCGTAATGAAGTTTCTTTGCAAATTTTTGATGAAAAGGTACCACTCTTCTAGTATTGGACCATCTAAACCAAGAAATCTCTGATAATCTATGTCGACCCTCACAAGTTACAACCTACCTTTCAACCAAACCCTAATCTGATACTTCTTCCATGGCCAAATTTCTGGCAAAGCCAATTTTCAACAAGGTGGGCCAATGCGAGGACTTTCCAAGTAATAGATGCATTAGTAGTAGGTTTGAATGTCAGCGTTATACAATCTTCTATCAACAGGGGGGCAATATAATTGGCGAGAATAACATGCTTCTAGAGACCATCATTTTAATAATCCTCCACATTTTCTTTGTTGTGAGGGCCCTTCCAAATTAATGTGTATTCTGCAGTGTCCACTCCAAACAGCTTTGGTTTAGCCAGTCTATCCCATTGTAACACAGGTATTGAGTTCTTTCCTTTATTCTTTTTCCATAAAAGATTGAAACGTTTCTCTTTGATTTTTCCAAAATTCCCACAGCAATATATGACAACGAAAACCAATATACCAGGTTTGCCTCAAGTACAGATTTAATAAGGTTAATGTGCCAACTAAGGAAAGCCACCGAGAACAAATCCAATAAGCGTTTGGTTTGAGAACAAAGCCAAGGTACTTCATACTTGAACCCCAATTTATTACTTGAAATGGGAGTAGGTGCAAAAGATCCCTTTCTCAATATGGAGATAGAGAGCCAACTGAGACTGTTATTTTTTTTAAATATCTGACAGACCCATATCCTTTTGATGTCCGATGAAAGATCCATTGGATATCCAATGAACCTTTTGACAATGACAAACATTCATCAGATATTTGATGAACCTTTCAACAAACATTCATTGGATATCTGACGAACATGCTGAGAAACATTTGTTGGATATCTGGCGAACATTCTGACGAAAATTCGTCGGATATCTGATGAACCTTACAAGAAAAATTCGTTGGACATTTGATGATTATGTGTTGAAACTAACAACTGTCGACGATGATCTCCGACGATGCAATGTCGGATATCAAATGATAACAATGGTCAGAATTTTGACGATTGTTTAAATGTCAATAGTACAACAGTACCTGAAATGACGTTTAGTGAGACCTCCTTTTGTCGTTATAGTGTGGAAACTTTGCCGAAAGAATGAAATTGGCTCAATTTTTATTATTGCCAATTCTTGATCTAAAGTGACTTCTCCAAAGACAAGAATAAATGCTCAAGACAAAATTTGCTTCATAGATCGCATTTTTCCCATTAGAACAAGAGGCCAAAAATCTCAAGAGGTCAAAATATCCAAGACCAAGTGATGATGCTAAACAAGACCATCCTCTCTATTTATATGAGGAGGAACGTCTAATTAGCCTAAAAGTCCCTAAATCTCAAGTAAAATTACAATAATAAATTGGGTTACAAGCCAACCCATTAGCCAAAATATAAAATCAAGTGAAATGCCCACACGTGTGAGCCGAATGCTGATGTCCTCCATGCATAGGGCTATATGAGGCATGCATTGAGGCTTTAGAGTGCAATGAGTGGTGTAGAAGCTCTCTAAAATCATGGTGTGAAGGTTTACCTCACATTTCTGTCAAAATCTCTCTGTGGGCCCCGAATTTCACCTTGCGGGTTAGAATGTGGTCTCTTGAGTCTCCAACAGGTTAATGTGCCCACATTTGCTCCAACGTTGAGGGCTTTCCAGGTGCTACTAGCTCTCCCATATCTCAGAAGGTGAGACCATCCTCATATAGGCTATGGATCAATTTCCATATCTCTAAGAGTCTCGTGGCCGACCATGGGCATGCTGGGTTTTAGTGTATGTCATATTGAAGAATCATGAGACCATCCTCATATAGGCTATGGATCAATTTCCATATCTGTAAGAGTCCCGTGGCTGACCATGGGCATGCTGGGTTTTAGTGTATGTCATATTGAAGAATCATCAGATAGCCTGCAAAGTGGCAGAACATCTTGGTGCAAGAGGTGTCCACGAGTGCAAAAGTCATGTTGGTACTGCTTAGAGACCCAAGGCTCTCAATGCCTCACCTGTGGGTGTCAATATGGTCCTCCAATGCCTTGGGTACTTGTGATTAAGGTGCCCAAGACTTGGGCTACTAAACAAGTTGACAATCACAACATAAAGTCTAGTCAAAGCAACCAGTCATTAAGTACAATAATCATTTTTTGCGTCCAAGTGAACCAAGATTGAAAGCAAAGGGCTATTTAACACTTCAAATAAGACTTTCCTTCCAAAATTAGGGCTTTGAACTCGTAATGGTGTTACCTCCCTAGGCAGGAGTGGCTAATGGATAACCCTATTAGGCATTTTCAGCCCCTAAGGGGAAGTAACATTTTCCTGGTCTAGCCTTCAATCGATAGGTGTTAGTGAATAATAATGATGGAATAAAGGGGAGAAGACTTCATGGTTAATTGCTATGGTCATGTGTTAGTGAATAATAATGATGGAACAGAGGGGAGAAGACTTCAAGGTTAAGTGCCATGGTCAAAGGGACTAGCATGATGGGGATCCTCATCCTCGGTGTATAGGTGTGAGGAGGGAGCAATCATGGGTGCATGAGTTAACCCCTCTTATGCGCCTTTTACTATTTCTTGATTTTTCTTTGTATTATTGCTTGTGTCTCAAAGGGTTAGAGCTTCCTGTGTATGATGTATAATAGTTATTACCTCCTTAATGATGAGGCATCTCGTTGCCCATCAAGGGTTGGGACATGCAAGGGAAAACCCTAATCGACAGGGTGCGTAAGCACACTCAACTGTCAAGGCCGCCATCGGCTCGACTGATTAAGGAAAGAGTACGTTAGTGACTCGACCATGCCTTTTAGTTACTTATTGATGAGGGGCACCCATTAAGTAAAATGAACCCGCTTGCTTAGGAGGGACCTGCTGAGGGCTACCTATTCCTAGCCAGAATATATATATATATATAGTTAATATATAATATTTATATATAGATCAGTCAGCCTGAGTTGAAATTGCCAGCCTAATTCGGGTTCTTATCATATAAGGCCCGCTAAGCCAGCCTTCATGAACATATAATAGGGGAAAAAATTGGCTAGCTCCCCCATGCCTATAGCCATGAAGGAGGGTCCTTCATGTCACTACTACCGGTAGGGGCTGGAACTGGTGCTGTCAGGCTACACAGAGGGGTGTGGGCAAAGAGGCTATTCATTGATAGATTAATGGATGTTGGAAAGGGACGACCTTGGCTTGGCTTTATTAGCAGCTTTGCAGGGGGCATTTTGCGGAATGTTCTATAGCCACTTCAGCCCCCTGGATGAGAGGCCTTCTTTACGGTGTGAAGGAGCAACATGCACTTAGGAATTAGGTGATGGCCATAATGATTAAGGTAGAGCTCATGCTAGGCTTTTTCCCATGTGCTAATGTGTATGTCCCAACCATATTTTTGCATTTTAATATTCTTTTGTTTTACATTGTGGCCATTATTTGCCATTATTTGCTGTCACTTTGATCCCCGACCTCTCCATTCTAGCTGTCTCCCAACAACAGGCTAAGGGGGGTAGTCCTTATGGAAATGTGAAGATGGAGGACAAGTTGGCAACCAACAAGTCCGCGAGACATAAATGAATGGCCTAACTACTTAGTTAATTTTAGCAAGACTTAATTGAATTAGATTAGATTTGAATGTGAGACCAATGCCTTATCAAGTCAACTTCTTGCTTTATATTAATTAGAGGCCAAGTAATCGGATGAACGACCGATGCTTAAATGCTCAACTAACCTGAATGAAGTGCAAATCTTATCAACTAGGTGAAATGCAAAATCTTGGTTAATTTTAAGTTAGATGCTTATTCTAGGTGTAACTTTCCTCTTGACTGTTTTAGAACTAGTCTCTAGAGTAGGTTGTGATACAAAGGCCAATAGGAAGCAAACAAAAGCTTGATTAACGATACCTTCTGTTAGGCTCTATTCACTCGATGCCTCCGGCACTGCAGAGATTGTGGCTCTAACGACTGCAAGGTCTCTGTGTTAACCACTAAAGGGGTGCTGAGTCCCTCAAGTTAAATTGAGAAAGGGTTGTCCTATTATCTCTATCAACCAAGCTTATGCTTGGAGGTAAATAATTAATGCAACTAGACTCAAGATGCAATGCAAGATGGATTGAGTGATTCTTGAGTTTAAGATTGTTTAAGTTTAAGTACTTAGTTATGAGTCAATCTTTAAATTATGACAATAAGTGCTTATTAATGAAAATTAAGAGACGATTTTTAACCACAGGAGAATGAATAAACAAGATATGCCAATGATATAATTTGATCAAGATACCACCACAAATATTCACCCAAATAAATTATAATTAACCAATTATGACATTTAGCCAACACAAGGTGCCAATACTTAAGATGATCAATGAGATTAGAAACCTTTCAAGATATTTAGCAAGGTAAATGCCAATATACCAAGGATTTAAAATGACCACAAACCAATGATGGCAAAAGAGAAAAAGAGCTATTATCCAATGATTCCTTTTGATATTAGCAATGTTCTTTAGATGATTAGATGCTCAATACAACTTGAGAGAGAGTTATTTCAATGATGCACCAAAGGAACTTGAACCATTCAACACAATGTGATCTAAGATTAGAGTGAAACTATTAGATGTGATCTTATGAGGAATTTATCAGTCTCACGACCACAAATGTGTTAGTGCACTTAAAACAACTAGAAGCCAACTTGCTATAAAACCATGAAACAAGAACAATTATGATATATAGAGCATGAGCAAGGAATTTTCTTATGTTACTTATGTCCCAATCACATTCAAATGAGCAATTATTAAACCCTTTAGGACATTAGTATACTTAGCCAGATATGAGAAATAAGGACCCAAATGAAATTATGATATGAAACAAGAACAATTATGATATATAGTATACTTAGCCAGATATGAGAAATAAGGACCCAAATGAAATTATGATATGAAACAAGAACAATTATGATATATAGAGCATGAGCAAGGAATTTTCTTATGTTACTTATGTCCCAATCACATTCAAATGAGCAATTATTAAACCCTTTAGGACAATAGTATACTTAGCCAGATATGAGAAATAAGGACCCAAATGAAATTATGATATCTTAGCCCTCTTAAGATGCACTTTTCATTGTTATATCAGACTATCTGATTGCACTTTTTATGTAGAGATAATAGTCATTAAACAACTAGATCTATGCCAAGAGATTAATGCCCAAATTGTTTAAATGACTCAACAATGTGCTAGAGATCTTATATATGAATTTTATGTTACTTAAATGTGTTTTTTACCACTGTTATGAGTTATTTAAATTGCCGAGGTAAAACAATGAAATGAGCAAGGGTTTAGAGGTCAAATCAAAGGCCTCACGCCTTGAAGATCACTTGCCAACCTTGCCAAATTTTTCCAACACTTGAAAACACAAATTTTCAACTTCTCTGCAATATTCACCGACAATTAGCTTCACCGATGATTAGCTTCAGAAAATAAAAATTTACCCACAGAGGTAAGGGGAGGGAAATGAGACAAAGGGATGAGGGCAAATGAGGGGGCAGCAAGCCTCCTAGAGGCTGCGGCTAAGGTCAAAGGCCTACTACACAAGGGAAGGAGCCCAAAGGGGCTCACGACTTGCCCAAGAGGGCCGCCGCTTGGTTTGAAAAGGGGGTTGAGAGGCCCTAAGGGTGTGTGGCCTAGGGTTGGGGCTTCAAAGAGGCCCGTGAAAAAAGGTTTAGGGGAGGCCTAAAACCCACGACAAGAGGAGACAGAGGGATAAGGAGGAGGAAGTAGGGAAGAGAAGGGCTAGACAAAAGCAGGGTAGGCCAAGAAGAGGGGAGACAGAGGGTTGGAAGGAAGGCCGAGTGGCCTAGAGGCCACGACTAGGCCTACCAAGGCCTAAAAACACCATGAAAAGGGATCAAAAGGCAGGACGAGGCCTTTAGATCCCTGCGGCTAACCCTAGGAGGCTAGAAAAGGCTGATGCAGAGCCCTGGAAGGGTGGACGACTAGGGAAAAGGAGGACACTTGACCTAGGAGCCCTGAAAAAAATTAAAACCCTCGCCAAAATTTGAATCTTGCTTTAGATTTTCAATTTCACTGCAAAATTTTCAATTGCTGGCCCTGCAAAAATTCTAGAGACGATCTTACCCCTCAAGGGCCTAGATCTAGCTCTAATCCAACAAATTTCCTTGGATCTCACTTGCATAAATAAATTTACAAGTGCCTAAAACCCCGATATATACAAAAATTCAAAAAATCCCAGAACCCCAAACCCCAACTGCAAACAAGGGTTAGAAAAATGAAATTTATTTACAAAAAAACTACTATACAAAATATAGTTACAAAATATACAAGTGTAAAATGTTTTAAGAGACCTTGGTAATGGCTAGATCTATTTCGAAATATAAATGTTAAACCATAACCTCAGCGAAGTTAGAAAATCACATAAAATATTCAGAATTCAAACATGGTTAGCTTGTGCCCACAGCTTGTGAACTTGGAGCCCAAGGGCCGGGGAACCTGCAAACTCTATATATTTTCTCAAGAAGAAACCATTAGAACATACAATGAATTAGATACCTAAAATAAGCCCAAAACTTACCAATAGAATGTTCCTATCATCTATAATGAAATAATGATTTAATTATTATTTAAAGCGCAATATATGAATGCAAATACCCAACACATACCACAAATCAGCGAGACAAAGACACCATGAACTGCACCCCAAAGTCTTTTATTATGATGATCAAAACGTTCCCAGCGAGACAATGGCTTTACACTAGCATTTACATAGTTACATCAGACCAGAGCTCAAGATCCAGATGAAAAATAAAAGCAAAATGTCTTATATTTATAGAGAAATTCTTCCTAAGTGGAAAATAACGGTTAGTTGGTTTGATCCCTGTCAAAATAATCTCAACTCTTGATAGAACTTTGATGATCTTTTAATCTCCATTGTCGAAAATATTTATTCTTGAGGAGTTTTTGAATTTCTCATTAAAACCATTTTTTATTAGCTCAAAAATAATTATTTTGAGCTAATTTCCTAAAAAATTGACTTTGACTTAACCACCAAGGTCCAAGGGTCCAATTTTTCTTGAAATTTCCAATATTCCCTTGATAGGGGACCTCCAAAAATTAATTTCTTTTAGTCTCACAAATCTTTCCACTTGGAGAATTTTATATCTCTAACATTTTAATTTTTGACTCTAATTAATTAATTTTATGGCTTAGGATTTTATTATATTTTTTCCACAAAAATTAATTAATTGACTCATTAAGGGATTAATTATTTTTCCACCCTCTAATTGACTCATTAAGGGATTAATTATTTTTCCACCCTCTAATATTTTAGCCATGGTGTCTAAGTATGAGGGACCATGCGCTAAAATATTTTTTACATAAGATTTTACGAAATCAACCCTCAAAGGGGGAATACCTGTTTGTTATAGACCCTCAAAATACTTACCCAATTCTGCGACACTATGATCGAGTAGACCAAGTAATTTGTAATAAAATAATTTAGTCAAATAGCTTACACTATTCCTAAATCACTTTACAAAAGGCTCGATTAAAAAACTAGGACTCACCTAAGACTTCAACGATAAATTCCACCCTAGCTTTGGGGTGAGGCTGGAGGTAAAAATTCTGCTAATCATCTGTGTTTAGAAACACAGATGAATCAATGAGACAAAAAACCTTCTAGGATGAAATTCATCGCCAACTAGGTTGTTACATAAATACACGGTCTTACTAGCATCATTTACATTACAAACTTGCAGAATGGGTTTACAATGACACAGAACAAACTGTTGGCTAATGATTCTGACTTTGAAAAAATTCCTTGAAGTCCTTAGATCTTGCTGCCTTGGAATGTTGAAAAAAATGGGTGCAACAAGTTGAACCCAAAGAATGGAAGTGGAAGAAGTACTTGTAACGTAAGATGGAAAATGGTAAGTATGGAATAGGGATATATGGGACTGCACTATCTCAATCAAGGTTTCCCAAGTAGTGCCCCTCCTATACCTATTAGGCCATTAGAGGAGGTTCCATTGGACTAGGATTGAATAATAACACCCCATTTAAGGTGAGGGAACGAGGTCATGGTCAAAACCATTCTTCCTTCTAAGTCATCCCATAATCCATCATAAAAGTCCAAATACAAACAAGCATAAGCACTCGATTGCAAAATGAATAAAGTACCTTTTGATTGGAGGCTCACGTTCCTTCATGGGCTCTTACCAGATGGGTAACTTATGATTGATGCATGTGGTGTAGGTACAAATGGCACATCATCATCGACTAGTGGTGGTGTCAGGGGTTGTTGGTTGGTCGACTGGAAGAGATGATGGGAGCAAATTTTTCTTCTATAGGGTTACCCATTTCGATGGGTAACATTTGGCTCCAATTGGGACATGAGCTCACTGTAGAGCGCATGATCCATGTACTTGAACGGGGAGTTCATGAGAACTCCAACAATCCCTGGGATTGCAAACTTGTAACTTGTTCATTGCAATCAAACTTGTTTGGGAGCATGTGCTCTTGGTGTAGGGTATCGCCCATCTTTTATATGAGAGTATAAATCCTTACAGAAAATAAAATCCAATCTAAATGCAAGCTAATCTATATGATACATGATATGAATGATATTTAGCATGCTCACACAATATGCAATGCACCTACACTACCATGCTTAGTATGTGAAAGTCAATCTCCAATAAATAAGGTGAGGTGGCTCCCTTTCACCAGTGAAGAAAAAAGTTAACCATCAAGTTTGGCAATGTAAAAGTGTCCTACACCTACTTTCCCATGGATCTTGACAGGAATAAGGTCCTTATTGATCAAAACAAGATCCCCAACTTGGAAATCTCTCTTTGGTTTTTGAACTCATTGCTTCTTAAGAATGGTTGGCCTTGGAATTTTTTGATATGGAAAAATTCTTGAGAAGTGGGAGGCTTAATAGGTTTTGAAGGGCTACTTAAAGGGTTTTCACTAATAGTTCCATGGCTACGATGGGTGGGAAATGGAAAGGGGTCCACATCTTATATATGACTTGAGAGTTGGGGCTCCCTATAGAGGACAAATGGGGTACCATCAGGCTTAAGAATGGTGGCATGTGATAGATCCATTTGCAATTGTCCACCAATCGAGGCCCTTCGCTTCGTTGATAGTATCATCCCCCAAGCATCAGGTAAATCAACGACAACAATATCCATTAGTACCAACATATCTTTGTTAGCTGCTAGTGAGACCTTTAAACCTTTGATAAGACAATCGATGGCAATTGATCTAGAATCAAAACCACACACATTCTCATATGGCCTAGTGATGCCCAACTCTAGTTGGTGCATGACATTGGCGGATGCCCTTGAATCAAGCATGCAATTGTGAAGTATGAGCTTATCAATCACTATGGACAATAAAAATGGGTAATGACCCTCATTCCTCTTGTTAAGGTATACATTTTTTAATATAACGGGTGGGCCATTAGGCTCATCATCAAGACCTAAAGCCTTTTTGATTTGGTTCCTATGGGGAGGAAGCTTAGCCATCTCTTTAATGAAAACCTGCACATTAAACTTAGCCAAAACACTACCCATGTCAACATCTAATACAATTTCATCATTTTTGGGTTTCCACTTGGGTTTGCTTTGAGGCTGCACTTGGGGATTATCTTTGCCTTAGATGGATTAGAGCTTGCTTGGGCTTGGTCATTATTCTTTCTAGAGTATTGTAGACCCCTAAATCTCCCACTATTCTCCACAACTAGGACATGATCCATTTAGTTGGCATTGATTTGGGCTTGGCTAGGCTCTGAGTGAAAGTAAGAATCCCCAAGAAAGATGTTGAAAGGATGAGTTTCACCTACTATATTCATATGCTCAGGATTTTCCTCCTCTTCATGTTGCTCATAAGGAATATCCTCTTGAGGCTCCTCAGAAGATTGATCCCAAGGTGACCCTCCTTGCCCTACCAGGTTGGTTTGAGCAAGAGTTTTTGGAACATTTTGTTGCACGTTACGATCTCCTTTGATGGTCTTCCTAGGGAAGGATTTGTTCTTAAATTTGTTCTTAGGTGGAAAATTAGACCTATACCCTCACTTTCTTTCTAATGTGGTCATTCTATTCATAAGAGTCTTTTGACCTTGTGTGATTTCAGTGGTAAAATTTTCTATCTTTTGGGAAAAAGCTTGAATGATAGGGTCAATTTGAGAGCTTGGCTTTGCCTTAGGTTCAATTCTAACTGTGTGGTAATTGAACATGTTAATTGGTGCAACATTCACATTTTGTTCAACTTTGACCATTATCTTCTTACCGTTGGCTAGGGTATTGGGGTTTTTGTCCTTGAGGACATAAGTTAAATGTCCTCGACAAGCCTTGATATACCTATCAAGGATGATAGTTTCAGAGGGTTTAAACCTATTATGAATTTCCCTAAGAAGGCTATCAAACCTTTGAGTGAACTCTTTGACATTCTCTTTGTTAGTTTTTGCTATAGATAGGAATCTATCAAGGGCCATGCTTCCATCTACCTCTGTTGCCAATCTTTTTTTGAATGTATCGTGGATTGTATCCCAATCAGTGATGCTTCCTTGGGGTAGGCTAAAATTTGAGTCCCTAGCATCACTATCAAGTGAGAGGGTAAAGAGCATCATGATAATATCCTCATGCTCAATATGCCTAGAACCCACTGTGCAATAGAAATTGTGAACATGTCTCTCTAAATTGTGAACATGTCTCTCAGCAGTGGTGACATTGGTGCCATTGAACATGGGTATCCACTCATGATATTTATCAGACAAAGGATGAGGGGCATCAGGGTGGTTACTGAAGTCTAAAGGCCTAAAGGCAATGAAATTCCAAGGTCTATCCATGGATATAGTAGGATTGGGATTAGTGCCAAAGAGTTGTCTAGCTATAGGGGTAGTTGGTTTGACAAGGGAATTGCCAATGTTAATGACTCTTTTAGTAGTGTTCCTTGTCCTTAGAGCTATGATTCTTTGAGGAGGACCTTTCGGGGATTTAGAATGGGTTGGTTTAGGAGCCACTAGAAGAGGATCTATCTTCTCGTTAGATATTTTCCCTCTTCGAATGAAAGAAGCTAAATGCTTCAAGCTATGGGAATGTAGACTTGCTTCCTCCTTGGCAACGATGCCAAAAATGTTGCCGCAAAATCTAGCAGGCCTTGTAGAGGGGTATTGTGCAAGG
>APFE030421410.1:0-33126 GCA_000404065.3 Pinus taeda
GGGGGGTGAATCAATATTATTAAGGTAATTATTCCTTTTTCAAAACAACTGATATACGCTACTTCAATTTAATTAACCTGTGTATATATGTGATTATGCAGAAGGAAACCCGCGTATACAAAGTAAGCTTTTACATTACTTAATCTTTCTGATGATGATTGTTAATATGTGATGCAGAATCAAATAACAGTAACCAGAGATAGTAAAATAGAGAAGAGAAACAGTCACACACAAGAACACAAGATATAAGGTGGAAACCCAATGTGGGTGAAAACCACCTGCAGCAATTCGTCTCTATCTTCTTTTTAATTAGAAACTTCTTTTACAATATACTCGTGCAGTCTTTTTACCAGTATGCACGCTGCAACCTACAGAGAGCTACAACCCTCTCTCATTTTCTAGGCTCTCCTAGAAGGGAGCTACAACCCCCTTTTCTCTTGCACTAGCCAAGATACTAGTAGGTAGGTGCTGGCCTACAGAAGCCTACAACCTTCTCTTTCTTCCAGGGACCACGTTTCATCAATTTTCAAGCTGGATCCATGAACATCAAACAATCATCAATTCTTCATCAACAAAACTCCTTTTCACTAACTAGATCTGAAATCAAGTAGATACTTCTCTGCCAGCTGTACCCAAAACACAGTACCAGAAACCACACAACAGAACCCAGAACACAGCAGCAATGAGCAGAAATAGCTAGATCACAACTTAAAGCATATACGCAATTTCAACAGTCTGCAACTTGCGTGCATACGCATCTGCGTATGGAACAACCTGCGTATACGCACCTTTACTTCACCTAAACTGCATGTACATGCACCTTCGCTTTACTGAACCTGCGTATAGATCTATAAAGGACAACACACTCTTTCAGATATTCAATCACTAATTAACCCAGATTATCAGACTTACAGATCAAACAAGCACCACATCTAGCAGATCAAAATCATACAAAGATACTGTCATTCAAGCTTAAGGATTATGACCCATGAATAGAACTTATCCTTCCTATTGAGCTAAGGTTCCTCCTTCCTTCAGATCCAGATCTACATCACCACCCAATATACCAGCTCTAGCACTTTATCAGATCTTCAATAATAATCCAAATGGTTATTTGTCACAAGATCTCCTTCCTCTTTTATAGCTTTAGACCTTCCCCAATACCATGGTCCAAAACCATAATATTTCAATACCATGAACCCAAAACTAGGGATCAACACATTTGACGAGACGCCATGGTCCAAAACATAGGCTCAAGTTCCAAGATCTAACTGCCATGGACCAAAAGAATGATCCCCAACATATATGCACTTTTGTAATGTATAACCCACGTGTATACGCGCCTTCGTCTAGATGAACATGCGTATATTTCTTTTTCTACTTTCTAAGTGCCTGAACTGAGATCTATTACCAAAGAGAGTTGCCATCAAGGACAACACTTGTGCCATAGCTCCAGAACTGTGCCATAATGCCAACACATGGTTGATGAAATGGCATCTTTGCACAAAAATGAGTCTTGGGATGTAGTGGTGTTTCTGGCCAGAAGGAAACCCATTGGTTGCAAATGGGTGTTCAAGAAGAAGACAAATGTAGAAGGAAAGGTGGAGAAATACAAAGCTTGGTTGGTATCAAAACGTTACTCCCACGTGTTCGGAATTGATTTTGGTGATATTTTTTATCTTGTTGCTAAGGTAGCTTCTATTAGATTACTTTTATTTGTTGTTGTTGCATTTGATTTTCAGGTAGATAGATGGATGTGAAGACAACATTTCTTCACAGGGATCTAGAAGATGAGATCTACATGAAGCAGCTTCAAGGATTTGTCGTGAAAGGTAAGAAAGAACTGGTATGCAAGTTAAATAAGTCTCTATATGGGTTAAAACAGTCACCAAGGATGTGGTATCAGAAATTTGATACATTTATACAGGGACTTGGCTTCACGAGAAGCAAAGCATATCACTGTGTGTATTTTAAATTAATTAGTGACCATGTTATTTATCTGGTCTTATATGTGGATGATATGCTGCTAGTTGGAAATGACAAAGAAATTAGCGAGGATTTGAAGACCCAATTGTCCTCCAAATTCGACATGAAAGATCTTGGTGTTGTAAACTACATTTTGGGCATGGAAATTAAAAGATATTTGGAAAAGAGGAAGCTTTGGTTAAACCAAAGGAAGTATGTTGAGAGAATATTGCAGAGGTTTAATATGAAGGATAGTAAACAGGTGAAGGTTCATATCATTGTAGGTGTAAAGTTATCTGCTAAATAGTGTCCCAAGACACAAGAAGAGCAAGAGGACATGTCCCGTGTTCCATATGCAATTCCAGTCGGTAGCTTGATGTATGTGATGGTTTGTACTAGACCAGACATTGCACATGCAATGGGAGTATTGAGCACGTTTATGTCAAAACCAAGGAAGGAGCATTGGACAACAATTAAGCATGTTTTTAGGTATTTGCATGGCACTAGTGATTATGGTTTATGCTACCAAGGAAGACTAGGATTGGACAAAGTTTTGGATATTCATGGATTTCTTGATGCATACTGGGCTCGAGATCTGGATCAGAGAAGATCTACAAGTGGGTATGTGTTTAACCGATTTGGAGATGCAATCGGTTGGATGATTAAGAAACAATCTGTATTGGCATTATTAACTACAGAGGCATAATACATGACAACCACTCATGCAAGCAAGGAAGCAGTTTGGTTGAAGAGATTTTGTTCAAGTATGGGGTTAATACAGGGAGCTATAAGAATAGACTGTGATAGCCAAAGTGCAATTTTCTTGGCAAAGAATCCTTCTTAGTATTCAAAGACAAAGCACATTGACGTTCAATATCACTTTGCGAGGGATATGATAGAAGACAAAAGGGTGTTGCTGGTAAAGGTGGACACTTTGTAGAATACTACAAATGCATTGAAAAATCTGTGAGCTCTAAGAAGTTCTCTCAGTGTAGAGAAACATTGGGCATTGCAGGATTGGGTAAATGACTAAGCTCTCCTCTGGAAAGTAAACAACAAGTGGGAGAATGTTGTGTTGTGTTATATTCTTTCCATGACCAGCCCCCCTAGTTAATCTGGGGGTTAGAGGGGGGTTGGAGCCCCCCCTTCATTACTCCAATTGCGTAGCAGGGGGGCGACAACCCCTCCTATCCAGGGGGTTTGAGGGGGGCGGGTAGCCACCCTCTACAAGTTCTAAGACAGTGCCTCGGGGAATTTTTTTTTGGAGCCTATATTAGGTAGGGAGAACTTACCTATGGTTTTGTGAATGGTTTTCGCACATGGTTTTGGGTACAATGGTTTTCGTTCCATGGTACTGGATGCTTTGGCATGTACATATATGTATTGTAAAATTGAAAGGAATATAATGAAAAATCGAGTCGGTAGTCCTGGTTTTGGGATCCAGGGGAAAATCTCTATGTATATGTGTTTTATGTGTTATGCTCTCGCTATTTTTTATTTTCTGTGTTTTAGAATTCGTATGCAGGTAATTTATGTATGAGGTTAATTTCAAAGGGTCTCCTCTTGGAGGAGGAGGGCTCTTAGGGAGGAGGATCAATAGGATCAATAGGTTCATCAACATATGTCATAGTCTCATCCTGTGTTTCACCCTGTTTACTAGTGTCAGCTTCTTTGTCCTTCCTTGGGATAGGAAGGTTATTGATTTTGCTGAGGGCCATATCTTCATCAAAGGTGACATCATGACTTATTTCAACTTCCCTTTGACCAGCTACATAAATTCTATAGCCCTTACAGTTTTCTCTATAGCCCACAAAGATTCCTTTCTTCCCAGATGCACCCAATTTGTTTCTTTTCTCTTTCGACACATGAAAATATACAAGACTTTCAAAAATTCTAAAATGAGAAACATCGGGTTTCTTACTAGTGACCATTTCTTTAGGAGTCTTGGATTCCAATGCTTGATGAGGGCATTAGTTTTGAACATACATACTAGTATTTACAGCTTCGGCCAATAGAAACTTTGGAAGCCCTTGATCATGAAGCACAGCATGAACAACTTCCACAATAGTACGATTCTTCCTTTCAGACGTGGTCTCCCTCTTAATGCCAACTTCTCTACAATAATCATGGAATTCATTTGATTCATACTCAGTCCCATTATTATTCCTCAACATATTGATTCTCTTCTTGGATTGGTCTTCCATCATGGCCTTGAAGTGATGGAACCAAGTAAACAATTCCTTGTTTTTCAACATGTAGATCCAAGTTTTGTGAGAATAATCATCCGTAAAGGTGAGATAATATAAGTATCCTCCCAATGAGTTTATGGGCATTATACCAGATATGTCAGTGTGGATCAACTACAATATATGTGAGGTATTTCTATTACTAGAGGGGAATGGTTCCCTTGTAAGTTTCCCTTTGGCACATCCTGGACATACACCTTCATGCTCTACCTTGAAATTGGGCATACCTGTCACCATTTGTATCACATTGGCTAGAGCATTATAATGAAGATGGGAAAACCTCTGCTGTCATATTTTAGATTGTAGAGATGTGTCGCAAGACATGGCTCCCAATGGAATTCCTCCAACTTGATAAAAAGTGTCAACCCTGAACCCAAGAGTAAAAGCATCTTTAAAACTCCTTTTCCAAATAGGTACCTTTCCGTCAAAGAATGCCACCTTGTATCCTTTGTCTTCCATTTCCAAAATGGAAACCAGGTTCTTCCTGAGATCAGGTACATATAAAACTTCTTGTAAATGAATCGTGTTACCTTGATTCAATTGAAAGATAACATTTCCTACTCCCTTTAGAGGATAGGTGGCATTGTCTCCAAGAATAATCTTCATGTTTGTCTCCTTCTCTAGAATATTAGAGAGAGCTTCCTTATATCTATTGAAGTGCCTTGAGGCATCACTATCAATTAGAAAATTCCCCCAAGTGTCTGGTCAAGAGGTAGTGGAGAGGGCCGATATAAGATGATACTCCTTTTGCTTATTGTTAACAATATTTGATTCTTCATACCTGGAGTTCCTTTCTTTCTTGGAGGGTTGGCCATTTCCATGATGTCCCAAATTCATTTTTCCTTTGCCATTGAACCTACCATTCCTTTGATTGTTGTTGTTGAAATTACCTCTCGAATGATTGTGATCATCGTCATGTGATGTGTCCCTTCTATTTGGGCACTCCCTTGCATAGTGGCCAAACTTATTGCAAACAAAGAATCTGCCCTTCTTTCCACCCTTAGATCTAGGCTTTCCATTGAAATGAGCTTTAGACCTTGCATTATTTCTACTTTTGGCATGAGTGGAAAAAGAAGTGGGGTTGCCTCTATTAGAAGGCATTTCTTTCTACACGATTCTTGTCTCTTCTTGAATGCATCTCGACATCAATTCTTCAAACCCCGAAATTCGATCATTATTGAGAATAGTGGTTATAAATATATACCACTCGGGTGGGAGTCCTCCAAGCATAGTGATAGTAAGTTCCTTGGCAGGAATGACCTCTCCAATCGAAAGTAGATAATTCTTGATCTCAGTGATCCTTAAGAAGTAAGATTGGATATCCTCATCTTTTCCCTTATTAATATCCTTCAAATTGTTTTTGAGAAATAAAATTTGATTTGCATCACTGACCTTGAATATGCTAATCAACTTGTCATAGATCTCCTTGTAGGTGTTCAAATTGGAGATGTAGACCACTAGACACTTGTTAATGGAATATCTGATAATATTCTTTGCTTTGACTTCAAAATTATTATACTTGGTTTTTATAGCAACCGGTGCATTTGAAGGAGCCTCAAGGATTTTACCCTTCACATAATCCAACACTTATTGTTCTTCCAATGTTAGATCAAGAGACATCTTCCATCCACAATAGTCAGACTTTTCATGGAGCTTGTCTTCAGCCAAGAAGTGGGATGAAGAACCCATTGAGCCTTTGTCCTTGTTCAACTATCTTCAGTGATTTCTCTTTCACTCTTGCTTAGGCTTTGTCTTCACCTCAGCTCTGATACCATGTTAATTTTTTGTATGTTCTATGCTTAAGATCAATTTAATTCAATTTCTTTAGTAGCCCAATATCAATATCTAGTTTAGCAATCACATCAACATGATAGTAAAATGCAGATAGAACATAAACATAAATAGTAGAAGACAATCCAAGAGAAGAGGACACAAGATGTGGTACCAGCTGAGGAAAAACCCAAATGTGGGGAAACCCTTGATCAATTCTTCTTATATTCTTTCAATAGTTCAACAGAGAGAGATAGTACAAATTTACAAATTTGCTAATTTATGACCCCTTGGAGGAGTCATCTGAGTAACTATGGCTTCCTAGTCACTCTTTGAAGTATTTAAAGTGAGCGACTATGGTGAGATGTACCTAGATATATCTTAAAGTCTCAGTTGCACCCTTCAATATGTTATGTGAGTGATTATAGCAGCCCAATCGCTCCCTTAATCCTGACATGCAAGCGACTGGGGTTAGCTCTGGTGTGAGATGAGCATGCGATTGTGATTATGAAACCCTAATGCTTAGTTGCATGCACACTGAGATGTATGTGTGACTAGAAGGCTCCAGTTGCACTCATGGCCCTCTGTGGAAGCAATTGTAGTTGAAACCTTCATGTGTTATGCTTGCGACTATGGCCCAAAACGCTAGATATAAAATGCGAGCTTCGAACACTACAATTTCACCTTAGAGCAAACCTATTCTTTCACGAATGAGGCTCAGACCTATGCGAGCTAAAAACCAAGATAGAAGAGTGTCTCATGATTTTGTCCAAATGAGGTAGAGATCACTTGTATTTATAGCCTTCCAAGAGGGTCCACTTTTCTTTAGGGTCGACCTTATCAAATATGCACATGTGCATTTTTATTCATAAATACATCTTCCCTTGTCCAATTTGAGTGATCTTTAGGTCAACTTTCATACTCTCGAAAAGAGGAATACAATGCAATAAGTATCTCCTACAAGTGAGTTGTCCAAAGTAGAATTTGACTGCAGTGTCATATATTTAACAGAATCAAAGTAGAGGGAAAGGCTAGACAAAAGAAGAGGAATGTAGATTTTAGATGGCTAATGTTGGAATAATTAATCATCGATGTACGATGGACACCATTAATTTGTGTAAAATATGCATTTTTTCATGTCTTCTACAACTAATTCGTATTTTGGATTTTTTTTAATATCTATATATATATATAGACACACTTCAATTCCCAAATTTTTGGGAAATGATACTTTCACATCCCTGCTTTGTGCAACATTGGGTTGAATATCCAGCGCGAGCAACCAAAAACCCAGTGCAAGTGCCGGAAAGGGAGTCGTTTCAATTGTTGGAGGCCAAAAGATCACTGGAAAAGCAAAGTGAGTTATTTGTAGACATAGTACAAATTTCCTACGCCAGTAGTGTGAGTTCTAGATAGGTCGAGTTGTCGAGGAGAAAGAACGAGCAAGCGAGAGGGAGGTTGAATTGTATTGTGAAGGGAGAAAATTCTCTCTTAATAATTTTCTAGTATATCGTCTAGAGGATTGCAGCCTTGGCACCCATATCATTGTACTCAAATTTTTCGTGTTGCATAATAATAAAACAAACTCTCATATGTTGCACTGGTTTTCCCTTAAGGGTTTTTCTAGGGATTTTAGTCCAAAAATATTGGCATTGTGTGTGTGTGCACATCTATTTCTCAGTTCTAGTTTATTTTCCACAACATAATTTATTCTTGCTGAAGATTCCAATTGTGAGTTTATTGATATTTGTCGTAATAACAAATAAAATGTAGAGCAATTAGAAGATAAATTTTCAATAATTGCAATCAAGGAATTTTCATAGTGTATAATAGCATTGAAGATAATAACAGAGGTTTAGAAGCGAGAGAGGAAAAGTTTTGCAACTTCAGAGGGAGTTCTAGGCATTATTTCTCAATATTTGCATAAGCTAGCCAGGGGTGCAAACTGTAGAGGCAGTGGGGTTTGATTTCTTGTTCCAAGTGGAGAAAAAATTTGGATAACCCTAGAAGCAGAATTTGCACGCAATGGATTTTCTATATAGAGGTTTTCAATGAACAGATTAATTAGTTCATTGAGTAGCTTTGGGTGCAGAGTTTTTGTAGTGAGGGTTTCATTTGCAAATTTGTTCAGGGACATGAAGAGAATAACACATAAAGGAATTTATAGATCTAGGTCTAGGAGGAAATCTATAATTTCCAAAAGCAGAAGGTCATAGCAGTCTTTCCAATAAGCCAATGTGAGCTTCAGGAGCAGCATATTGTGTACTAGATTCTAGATAAGGACTTCTGGAAGGTTCAACAAGTTTCCCAACTGAGGTTGTAGGTAGTGTGAAAACAGGAGAAGGGTTTCCAGAGGCAAGCAGTAGAATATCTGCACATTTCCTCACGAAGAGAAAGTAGTAGAAGTAGGGCCACATGGAAGAGAGGAGATTTTAGTTTATTCTCCTACTTTTTGAGTTTTCACAGGGATGACCATAGTAGGTCTCAGAGATCAAGATAGACTTAGTGCCTCTAATTTTGGCATCTAGAAAGCAATAATGAAATTTATGTGGGATGAGCATGGCTTGAAAGAGTTCATGACAAATGTCAACCAGAAGATCCACAATAGTTGGATACCTTGAAGAAAGAGATGGCCAAGATGACGAGGATGGTTTTGGGTGGAGTCTGAGATCATATGGTCCTGCATATTGCAGAGAAGGCAACAACAAAGGAAACGTGGGATGTTGTTGTGAAGTTATACCAGGATCCATCAGAGAATTGTAAGATAATTCTCAAGGAGAAGTTGAGGACCACAAGGATGCAAAAGGGTGAAGGTGTGACTCCCTATCTCACTGAAATTTAGAATGTTTGTGATGAGCTTGCAGTTATAGGTGAGAATCCCAATGCTAAGGAAATTGTGTGGGTTGATACCAATGGATTTTCCAAAGAATGGAGGACCTTTGTTGAGGGGATCACGGGACGAGACTAGCTACTATATTGGGAATGCCTATGGAGTGACTTCACATAAGAGGAGTTAAGGCTCAGTCTTGTTGAAGGTAATATCAGCAGCAACAGTAGAGGACCAAAGGATGAAAAGGAGGAAGAGGAGAACGTAGACCTTGATAGTAAAGGGAAAGCGAAGAATGGTCCCACTCAGGGAAAAGTCTCAAAGGGAGGTGAAAATAAGAAGAAGAATTTGTCGAAGATAAAATGCTTCAGATGTGGTGAGTTTGGTCACTACAACACCAGTGTCCTAAGAAAAAGAAGGACAAGATGGGGCACCAACAAACCGTAACTTCAGCAAAGATAGATGAGTTAACCTATAAGTTGGATGAGTTTGCACTGATAGCAACTATACCTCCAGAAGGAAGAGGAGCATAGGACTTCAAAGTTATAGGATCAAGTAGGTTTCGAGGAGGCATGACATCAGAGAGGTGTTTCCTCATAGATAATTACCATTGCTACAGGGCCCACAATATTCAATAGCGGGAGGATCAATGTCAGCAAGGCAAAATCAAGTCTTGAGAGATAGTGCAAAGCTACTTGCAGTCATATACTAGAGGGGCACAGAGATAGTTGTGCACAAAAAAGTACTCAGTAGACAATGCAAAGCTAGTTGTAGTCAGAGACTCAAGAGGCAATTGCAGGGACACAGTGTATTTGTAGAGGTTGAGTTTCCAGTTGCATTCATAGAAAAATCATATGGTTGATGGAGGTAGTGTGAATTTCTTAGTTGCAGGTTGCAGAAGTAATTCCAACTTGAGTGAGACTCCACAAAGGAGTTTCTAGACTCACTATTGTAGTAGTTGTAGTAGCAGTGCAATATTAGCAGCAAATAAATTATAGAAATAATGTGAGGTAGATTAGTTCTCAGTTGCAGTTGTTGCACCTGTAGCAACAACATGAGATCATATGCAACACATGTAATGTTGGCAACAGTGGAGTGTTAGCAACAGCACATATACAGAGTGGTTTAACTACAGGGTTAGTAGATTAATCAAAGTATGCACAAGAGCTTGGTGGACAATGACATGTTGTGCAGATGTCAAATACTAGTAGCATGGGTTGGCTACAAAAGAGAGGAGATGTTGCAGTAGAGAGAGAACACCTTCCTCACTAAGAGGGAGTGTTAGATTTTGTAGCATTTGAAAGTTGTTCTTGTCTCATTTTGTGTCTAAGAGACTAAGGAATTCGAGATCTCCAAAACTCAAAAAAGGTTTCATGAGATAAGCTTGTGAAATGCCTTAATTAAATTAATTAGCTACCATTTAAATTTTTCCTAGGCCTAACTTCGAAAAAATGGTTAATTAATGGGATTTAATAAGGAATATTGAGAATTCTCTAGAGACTTACATGGATCAAGTCTAAGATGATATTAGTCGTTGATGAAGATTTAATCATGGTAGTTGAAGTTGCAGCAAGAGATTATAATAGTGAATCGATGAGGTAGAGATAGACACAATTGGCACAAGAGAGGAGCGATTTCCTTAGTAGATCAAGTTATCCAACTGCAGAGATTTAACAAGGAATTGTGTTAAAATTGGAAACTAGGGAAAAAATTCATGCGGGTTATCTTATTTGTGGCAGGTGATATTTTTCTTGGATCCCTCTCATCGAGAGGTGTGGGATTGATCTAAAGATCATCTGATTCCTATAATTATTCATGGAGTTATGAATTTATTCGTGTTATAAGTCAATTCGTCAAGGTCGACGAGCATACAAATAACACCCACATGTGCTCAACATTTTAGTATAAAAGGAGATGACTTGAGAGTCATTTCACACACACTTCTCTCTTGATTTCTCTCCACTTTTCTTCGGTTTTAGTGTGAGAGAAATCTAGGAGGAAGAAGCCGTAGACATTGGAGGAAAGGAGGTTGCCCTAGCCGCATTAAAGAAAACATGCCAACGAAGCTATGGAAGGGATCTACATTGACCAAAAGGAGTTCATGGAAGAATTTTAACGCAGCTATGGAGGAGGTCTTAACAAGCCCTAGCCATAGTCCTAAAGTAGCCTTAACACTACCCTAAATCTGCCCTAACCGCAGGTGTGCCCAGCCCTAACCACCTCAAAATAGGGACAACGTGGAGAGCTTGAGGGCTCAAACATGCCCTAAATAGTAGTGTGCTAGGGGAGGTGTCTCATGAAGATGTTCCGTAGAGATTAAGAGTTGTTTTGGTGGATCGTTAAGGGTTGTTGCAACATGATGGGATGCCCTAACGAGTCATAGTATAAACAACAGTGAAAACATACTTGGAATAACAATGCTAGTAGTATGATGGCAAGATGCATGGGTAGCATGACAGCAGCAATGGCATAGTGCAATGATGGTACAATTGGGACATCAACATGGTACAACAATGCTACATTGGGGCAGCAAGCATGATGCTGCAAATTGGGACAGCAACATGGTACAACAATGCAACATTGGGGTAGCAAGCATGGTGCTGCAAATTAGGACAACAACGTGGTACAACAATGCTACATTGGGGCAGCAAGCATGGTGCTAAAAATTGGGATAAAAACATGGTACAACAATGCTACATTGGTGCAGCAAGCATGGTGCTGCAAATTATGATAACAACATGGTACATCAATGCTACATTGGGGTAGCAAGCATGGTGCTGCGAATTGGGACAACAATGCTACTTTGGGGTAGCGAGCATCGTGCTACAAATTTGGACAACAACATGGTACAACAATGGGAGAGCAGCAAGCATGGTGCAGTAAGCACATTGGGACAATAGTACGGTAAGCAAGGTGCAACAAGCACATTGGGACAGTAAAGGTACATGACGTAGTATAGTGATGGGTATAGTCATTATTGGTAAAGAATGATGGGATGCAACATAGTAATGATGGGTGAAGCATGGTGCAGTGCTTTGAGGTGCAACATGATGATGAGGAGCAGTACAATGATACGTGCAGCATAGTGATGGAGTCATCTTGGAGAATCAGTTGAAGCAGCATGTCTTCATCAAGTGAGTTAAGCTACCTCATGTATCATCTACTTAGAGATTATCTATGCTCCTATTTAGATGAGTCAAAGTGTTGACTTCTGTTGTATATTTACTATCTCTCTCTCTCTTTCTCTCTGCTGAACTATTGAAGAACATATAAGAAGAATTGGTCAAGGGTTTCCCCACATTGGGGTTTGTCCATGGCTAGCACCACATCTTGTGTCCTCTTGTCTTGGCTTGTCTTCTGCGATTTATGTTTATGTTCTATCTACAGTTTACTTTAATGCTGATGTTATTGCTAATCTGGAAAAGATATTGAGCTAACTGTGAAAATTGAAATAAATTGCTCTAAGCATAGAACATACCTAAAATTTAACATGGTATCGGAGCTGAGGTGAAGACAACGCTCTAGCAAAAGTGAAAGAGCAATCACCGAAGACAGTTGGAAAAGGACAAAAGGATCAGTGGATTCCTCATCCCTCTTCAAATTCACTGAGGGTGAACTCGAAGCAGAGAATATTATCAGAATGGTGCAGCGGAAGTTTCTAATGGCCTACCTAAAGATCACTTCATTGGGAAGTCCAGATCTAAGGGTGGAACGAAAGGCAGATGCCTTGGTTGCAATAATTTCGGCCACTATGCGAAGGAGTGTCTGAATGGCAAAGACACATCTCTTGATGAAGATAACAATCATTCTAGGGACATCTCCAATGATCAAAGGAATGACAGGTAATGCATGTCATCAAGGAAATGGCTGACTCTTCAAAGAAAGCAAAGAACCCCAAGTATGAAGAATCAAATGTTGTTTTTGATAAGATAAAGAAGCGTTATCTTGTATTGGCCCTCTCCAAATTCTTTGGGAATCTGGCTTATTGATCGTAGTGCTTCAAGGCACCTCATTGTATAGAAGGGTTCTCTCTCGAATTTGGTAGAGACGGAAACAACCATGGGATTATACTTGGAGTCAAAGCCACCTATCCCAAAAAGGGTGTAGGGAATGTTACCCCTCAATTGAATGAGGGTGACTCTATTCATTTACAAGAATCGCTTTTATGTACCTCATCGCAAGAAGAATCTGGTGTCCATCTCGGAAATGGAAGTCAAAGGTTTCAGGGTGGCATTCATCAATGTTAAGGTACATGTTAAAAAAATAGGATTTCAAAGATACTTTTTCTCATGGGTTTGGGGTTGGCAATTTGTATCAAGTTGCAAGATGGTCCATTGGGGATCATGTCAATTGACATATCACATCTATAACACCGGAGGTCTACCTATGGAGCCCTACCCGATGTGAGTCAGATGGTGATAAGGATGCCTGAATTCAAGAAGAGCATGAAGGTACATGTCTGAAATGTACCAAAGGAAAATCTTATAAGGGGACCATTCCCCTCATGCAGCAGGTCCACAAGTTTGGAACAACCCGAGGAGTTTCAGCTTCATGATCGGTTATCTCATGTATACAGGTGGAAGAAAGCCTTCTATGGCTTGAAGCAAAACACCCCGGGCATAGTATGAGAGGATTGATAGCTATTTGATGAAGCTGAGATTCACTAGCAGTGAAACTGATCCAAGCCATTACCCGAAGGTTGTGGATGATAGACCTCTCATACCGGCACCTTATGAGGACGACCTATTTCTGACAGGTGCAAACCCTCTCATTTGCATAAGTAAGAGGGAGTTGATTTCCGGATGTGGAATGATAAACTACAAGCCTGTGACTACCTCAAGGATCTTAACTTTCAAAAGTTATATGGTAGTGATGTCAGACCAGATTTGGGAAATGCCTCTGAGTTTCATAAACACATTCGCGTTGATGTTCTTGGTGAACTTCCGTCCGGACAGAGGTTTTGCAGTTAGCATGGTCAACTCATATTTGGTTGAGCCTCACTGGATTGGTGCCAAGAATCTTCTGAGATATCTTCTGTAATATTCCTAATTAGCCATGGCTAATTAGAATATTAGATTTTGTTCAATTTTGCCTTCTATAGTTGTTTGTAAATAAAAGGGAGAGGAAAAGGGGACATAACTCACTTTTAGAATAAAATTCACTTACTAGTAGCACAATGTTGTGACTTAAAAGGGAGCCAAGGGGGCCAAAGGACCACACAGAGATGCAGCCCACGCAAACACTTGGAGGAACTGCGCAGATGAGGGAACACGTGGCAAGAGGGGATTACGTTGGAGGAGGTGAGCCTTGGGATTAGGTGAGGCCAATGCTATAAAGGAGAGAGGAGCCCCCTCATTTTGTCATTCGATTATGAGCATTTGAGCTAGTCACTTCGACTTGGAGCACACTGGCTGTTTAGCCTGTCTGCAACACTATTTAGTGCACTAAGTGTCTATGTTCGGAGATCTCACCCTTAGCCCCGGGGGACTTCGAGTGCCTACTCGGGCAAGGTATTTTCAGCAGTCTTTTTGCAATAGTTTCGATCTTTGGCATTGAGGTGGAGCTGAGCATTGGAGGACTGCGCAGTCTTGAGAGAGAGGGTCGCAGTCTTGAGAGAGAGGGTCGCAGTTCTTCTGGAGGCAGTTCCGGATTGGGGGTTTGTGGAGGAGTTGAGCTAGGATATTGAGCAACAGATCATCTCTTGCATACTGAAGGAGTTTGGCAGAGTTTCAAGCAGTATTTTGGAGTATTCTACTCAGTGGCAGCGCAGGGCCTTGAGGGATTGCGTGATTCCCCAAGGGGGCGATTTTCAGGGGTCAACCATTTCAGAAAAGCCTTCTGGGTTTTCTAAGTAAAGGCAGATTCTAGAGTTTCAACATTTTCTGAGGAGGGAAACAGCCCCAAATCCTCATTTGATTTCCAGTAGTAGCAACAACACAGCAGTTCTCCAGCAGCATCCACGCAATTCAGAGAGAGGCCATTCCTTTGCTATTCTGAGTCTATTTCTTCACTTGCCTGGTGCAAGTCGAGGTGCCATCCTTTTGATCACCTCCTGTACTCATTCCATTACTCAGTATAATAAAATGGCTTAGCATTTCTCTCTGCATTTCTCGAGTATCTGCTTATATTTCATGTTTACATTATTATACGCTGCACCACTGTTATTTTAATCATTTTGAGTTTCCCGGTTATTATATCATTTGTGCATATTTGGTTGGAGTTACTGGTGTTTTGGGGAATATCTCTTAAACGGGATATTACAGTGGTATCAGAGCATAGATCTAGCTCAGCGAGTGGAGCTAGCAATCTATGACACCGGGGGAAAAGCCCTACATCTGTTACAGAGGGAGGAGATACAGAGACACTGGGCGTAGGTTGGAGAACACCTACGGAGAGGGAGACTGTGTTCCGGTGGTAGACGCAGAACAGGAGGAGCCTGTGATGGACGCAGAGCAGAAGGAGCCTGTAGTGGACGCAGAGCAGGAGGATCCGATGGCAGATGAGGACGGGAGGAGATTTGCGAACATGCTCCTCAAATTAGTGCAGGACCTGTCAAGGCAGATTGAGGTGATGGGGCAGAGATTCACAGCAGTGGTGTCTAGACAGCGTGAGAACCCACGGGTTTTTCACGTTGGTGAGGGATCGGGTACATCTCACCATTTTCCAGAGCATGGTGCCACTCAGCATGATATTACTCCGGATATGACCTCACATGCCCCTACACGCTCTACCATGCCCACTTTCCTAGGAGCGGACACAGGGGACGGAGCCCAGTAGGAGGCAGAGCCCGGTCATATGGGTGACTATTTTGCAGAGTACTAGGCCTATGGGCAGGAGTTCAGGGATGCTCTTTCATTCAGATATTTTCTTCAGCTCCGGCGAGATAGTAGAACCCGCGACCATCACAGAGGACACCGACATTATCACGATGGAGACACCCACTGAACAGCTAGCAGATTCCACTTACCTACGTTTGATGGTTCATCAAACAATTCGGCCAAGGTCTTGGGTGGAGAAGCTGGACATCTATTTCCAACTTAACCAGATGTCAGTGGCAGAGGCCATCAAGGTGGCGACATTACATTTGGATGGTGAGGCCCAGGATTCGTGGTTCCATGGGATGGTTACACTCGGGCATTCCACAGTGAAGACGTATGCCGAGTTCACCAGGAGATTGATGGAGAGGTTTGACCGGAGGGATCCGAAACAACACTTTGTTGAGCTGACGAGGCTCAAACAGACAGGGAGCCCAGAGACCTACATTGCGAACTTTTTGAGAGTTTCAGTGATGGTGCCAAATCTATCCACAGCACGGAGGATCTACATGTATGTTGAGGGGTTAGCAGAGCCACTTCGGGGTCTAGACAGATCCGCTAGACCAACCACACTTCAAGATGCTATTAGCAGGACCCGGGACTTACAGGATGTCTTACCCAGGGCCCAGACACCTTACCCCCATCGACAGGCTTTTCAACCTAAGGGGAAGGATGTGAGGATTCCACCGCCGAAGGGGAATCCAGGACGAGTACAGATTGACGATGATGCCAGGAGGGAGTTGAAGAAGAAGCGGTTGTGGTTCACCTGTCAAGAGCCGTGGGCACTAGGACATAGATGTGCTGCTAGCAAAGCCATTTTATTGAGGTCTTCTTCTAGAGCAGCGAGGAAGAGGATGACAAGGATGATGGAGAGGCAGGAGATAGTCATGCCGTGCAGGGTCCCTTACCGCCTCCACCACCAGCAACAGGTGGCGCAACTTTTGCACCTACCAAAGGAACCCTTGCAGCATTGCGAGGAGTTCCCAAGTATTTGACACTGCACATACGGGGGACAGTACGTGGCCAGCAAGTATCAGTTTTGGTTGACAGTGGGCCCACCCACAACTTCATCGATGCACAGATGGTTGAGTGGAGAGGTATACCGACAGAGAGCTTTGATGGATTTTCAGTTTTGGTCACAAGAGATCAGACCATGATGTGTGCTCGTTATGTTCCAGAGCTATCATTGACGATGGGCACCTACACACTGACTGACCACTTCTTCGTGGTCAATATTCTGGACACCAATGGAGTACTGGGTGTTTAGTCGCTCATCACTCTAGGGAAGGTCACTATAGATTGGAAGGCCCTAGGGATGGAGTGGGATGATGAGAAGACAGGGAGGCATGAGAAGATACGGGCAAAACACACATACCCGCCTCAGACTATTTCAGCTCATCGGATGGAGGCAATCTTCCGGAAGGGGGACGTAGAGTGGGCAGTGGAGCTGCGTGCATCAGAGACAGGGACTATAGGGCAGACAGTGCACTCGAAGAAATAGTCCATCCTTGATCGGTATGCCACAGTATTTGGGGAGATTCCGCTGGGACAACCACCGAACCGGGGGTTTGACCACACGGTCGAGCTTGAGCAGGGCATACAGGCAGTGATTACTACCCCTTATAGGCATCCCAAGGCCTATCGAGATGAGATTGAGTGGGCCATTCAAGAGTTGCTGGCTCTTGGGCACATTCGGCCGAGCACGAGTCCTTTTGCTTCTTTTGTGGTGTTGGTGAAGAAGAAGGACGCACATTGAGGATGTGCATTGACTACAAGGCCCTGAACAAGAAAACGCTGAAGAATAGGTACCCCATACCCAGGATCGATGAGTTGATGGATGAGTTGAGAGGAGCACGGTTCTTCTCAAAGATTGATTTGAGATCTGGGAACCATCAAATTCACATGAGGGAACAAGACATTCCCAAAACCGCCTTCAGGTGTCACTATGGGCACCTTGAGTTTTTGGTGATGCCCTTCAAGCTAACCAACGCCCCAGCTACATTTCAATCTTGCATGAATCACATCTTCCGCAATCACTTAAGGAAGTTTGTGTTGGTATTCTTTGATGATATCCTCATTTACAGCAGGACTTGGGAGGAACATCTCCAACACATTGAGACAGTATTGCGCATCTTGGAGGAGCAGCAGTTCTAAGCCAAGCTCTCCAAGTGTCAGTTTGGTTTGATGGAGATGTTATACTTGGGACACATCATAAGGGTGGACAGAGTGAGGGTCCACGAGGAGAAGATCAGGGCCATCAGAGATTGGTCGGAGTAGAGAAACGTGACAGAACTTCGAGGATTCATTGGCATTTGTACTTACTACCGGAAGTTCGTCAAAGGTTTCTCACAGCTTGCTAGAACCCTGACAGATTTGACGACGAAGGGGGATTTCAGTTGGTCGGATATAGCACAGAGAGCCTTTGACAAGCTCAAGGGGGTTATGAGCAGCTGCTCAGTGCTTGCATTGCCGGATTTTTCGCAGCCATTTGTTTTGGAGTGTGATGCGTCGGGAGAGGGGATCGGCACAGTATTGATGCCAGGAGGTTACCCTATAGCCTTTGAGAGCCGGAAGCTCCTTCCACATGAGAGGTTGTATTCTATATACGACAAGGAGATGCTGGCCATCATTGATGCATTGGCCAAGTTCCGGCAGTATTTAGTGGGTAACAAGTTCAGGGTGAGGACTGATCACAACAGCCTCAGGTTCTTTTTGGAACAGAAGCAGCTACAGGAGAGACAACAGAAGTGGATCAGCAAGATCCAAGCATGACTGACATTGAGTATGTCAAGGGTAAGAACAACGTGGTAGCAGATGCCCTTTCACGTAGACCAGTCACGTTGTCTCTTATGAGCTTGGACATAGACTGGAGGGCTCGACTCTTAGTGGAGTACTCCAAGCACAGATTTGCATGTGAGGTTCTGGATGGACAGGTGGCGGATGATAGGTACAGGGTGATCAATGAGATCATCTACTACAGGACCAGATCTTCTTGACTGAGTCTCAGCTCAAGAACAAGGTACTTCAGGCGTCACATGATTCACCATTGGCCAGCCATCAGGTGTTTACCAAGACCTACAGGGCCATTAGAGAGAGGTTCTCATGGAAGGGCCTCAAGGAGGACGTACTCCAATATGTCCGGGAGTGCGATGTTTGCCAGAGGAACAAGGGGGAGATGAACCATCCCGCAGGATTATTGCAGCCTCTTCCCATTCCGGAGGGGAAATGGGAGTGTATTTCGGTGGACTTCATCACAGGATTACCCATGGTACAGGGCAAGGATTGCATCTTTGTCATCGTTGATCAATTGACAAAGTACTCACACTTTTTCGCCATATCTGCACACTACACATCAACACAGGTGGCTGAGCTGTTCTTCAGAGAGATCTTCAGGCTACATGGCCTTCCTAAGACCATCACCATGACAGGGACAATCATTTTATGGGCGGGTTTTGGCAGGGGATTTTTCGATTGGTGGGGACAGAGTTGACACCGAGTACCAGTTATCACCCATAGACGGACGGGCAGACAGAGATAACTAACAAGCAACTGGAGGGCTACTTGCGTAACTAGGTCAGTGGGCAGCAGCGAGCATGGCTGAAGTGGCTGCATCTGGGAGAGTACTGCTACAACACTACACATCACATGTCCATCGGTATGTCACCATTCTATGTTTTGTATGGATATCATCCTTTATCTTTTGCTAACGTGATGTTTGGTGCTAGCAAAGCTCCAAGAGCCAAGATTTGGATCCAAGAGAGTCAGGATATTCTCCAAGCTCTCAAGGATAATATGGCTACAGTTCAGAACCACTAGAAGCTGTGTGCTGACAGGGGTCGGGTGGAGAGACAGTTTGAGGTAGGAGACTTGGTCTACCTATGATTACAGCCATACCAACAATCATCACTGAGACAGAAGGGGGCTGAAAAGCTCAAGCCCTGCTTTTATGGGCCATACAGGGTGATACGCAGGATTGGACAGGTTGCATATGAGTTGGAGTTGCCCCAAGGCAGCAAGATTCATAACGTTTTCCATGTATCATGCCTGCAGAAGGCGTTGGGGCACCATGTGATAGTGACAGATGAGCTACCACCCACGGATGATGAGGGGCATTTGGTGTTGCAGCCAGAGGCCATTATTTATACCAAGGAGAGGCACCTGCGGAGCAGGACGATCTGGGAATTCTTAGTGAGATGGAAGAATTTACCGAATGAGGATGCCACTTGGGAGAGTGAGAAAATTTTGCAACATCCATCACTTCAGTTGCTTGAGGACAAGCAACATTTTGCTGAGGGAGACTGTAATATTCCTAATTAGCCATGGCTAATTAGAATATTTGATTTTGCTCAATTTTGCCTTCTATATTTGTTTGTAAATAAAAGGGAGAGGAAAAGGGGACATAACTCACTTTTAGAATAAATGTCTCTTCTTAGTAGCACAACGTTATGACTTAAAGGGAAGACAAGGGGGCCAAAGGACCACGCAGAGATGGAGCCCACGCAGACAATTGGAGGGACTACGCAGATGGAAAGAGAACACGTGGCAAGAGGGGATTACATTGGAGGAGGTGAGTCTTAGGGTTGGGTGAGGCCAATGCTATAAAGGAGAGAGGAGCCCCCTCATTTTGTCATTCGATTATGAGAATTTGAGCTAGTCACTTCAACTTGGAGCACGCTGGCTGTTTAGCCTGTCTGCAACACTGTTTAGTGCACTGAGAGTCTACGTTCGGAGATCTCACCCTTAGCCCCGGGGGACTTTGAGTGCCTACTTGGGCAAGGTATTTTCAGCAGTCTTTTTGCAGTAGTTTCGATCTTTGGCATTGAGGTGGAGTTGAGCATTGGAGGGCTGCACAGTCTTGAGAGAGAGGGTCGCAGTTCTTCTGGAGGCAGTTCCGGATTGGGGGTTTGTGGAGGAGTTGAGCTAGGATATTGAGCAAGGGATCATCTCTTGCATACTGGAGGAGTTTGAAAGAGTTTCAGGCAGTATTTTGGAGGATTCTACTCAGTGGCAGCGCAGGGCCTTGAGGGATTGCGTGATTCCCCAAGGGGGCGATTTTTAGGGGTCAACCATTTCGGAAAAGCCTTCTAGGTTTCTATGGGTTTTCTGAGTAGAGGCAGATGCTAGAGTTTCAGCATTTTCTTAGGAGGGGAACAACCCCAAATCCTCATTTGATTTCCATTAGTAGCAGCAACACGGCAGTTCTCTAGCAGCATCCTTGCAGTTCAGAGAGAGGCCATTCCTTTGCTATTCTGAGTGTATTTCTTCACTTGCCTGGTGCAAGTCGAGGTGCCATCCTTCTGATCACCTCCTATACTCATTCCATTACTCAGTATAATAAAATGGCTTAGCATTTCTCTCTGCATTTCTCGAGTATTTGCTTATATTTCATGTTTACATTATTATATGCTACACCACTGTTATTTTTATCATTTTGAGTTTCTCGATTATTATATCATTTGTGCGTATTTGGTTGGAGTTACTACGGTTTTGGCGAATATCTCTTACATGGGATATTACATCTTCGGGGCACAATCCCTCATGGATAGAGATACACTGCCAGAAATATGAAATTGCATGATTATTCGAATGCTGACTGGGCAGGCAGTGTGGAGGATCACTAGAGAAATTCTCAAAGTTGGTTCTCTTTGGTTTTTGCTTCGATATCATGGATGAGCAGAAAGCAGAAATCGGTTGCTATAAGCACTGCCGAGACCGAATACATAACTACGAGTATGATCTCATGGAAGCTGCATGGTTATAGAAGCTCTTGAGTGAGTTGTTTGTACACATAATGAATACCACTGTCATTCTCTGTGACAACTAGAGGGGGGATTCGATTATTGAGGAATCCCATATTCGATGATTGCTCCAGCCGATAGACATCAGATACTGCCTAATCTGGGATGTGGTAAGTTGATGAGCAAGGAGGCTTCATCGCATTGAGCCTGATGTATAGGTCGTAAACATTTTGTCGAAGCCCTGGGGAAAGGTCAAATCTATGACTTTCTCGAATGACTTGGAGTCGTTGAGAGACCTTCCTATAACGGTCCTGCATGTTGCATGCATTGAGCTCTATGAGCTCTGGGGACTTGGGATACTTCCTGGAGCAACATACGACCACAAGGCGACTCACCCTCCCCTGGTGGTGCGCTATGTACAAGATGACAGGTTCGACCTTCCCCTGTGATGCACCATGGTGACTGTGGAACAAGATGGTTAGTTCTCTTATGGCCAGGGATGATTAGTTCTCCCGTGGCAGTTGTGGAACAGGATGATTGGTTCTCCTGTGGGCCGGGATGATTAGTTCTCCTATGGCAACTGTGGAATACGATGATTAGTTCTCCTATGGGCTGGGATAATTAGTTCTCCTGTGGCAACTGTGGAAAAGGATGATTAGTTCTCCTATGGGCCGGGATGATTAATTCTCCCGTGGCAACTGTGGAACAGGATGATTAGTTCTCTTGTGGGCCGCGATGATTAGTTCTCCTGTGGCAATTGTGAAACACGATGATTAGTTCTCCTATGGACCAAGATGATTAGTTCTCCCATGGTGACTGTGGGGCAAGATAATTCGTTCTCCTATGGACAGGATGATTAGTTCTCTTGTTGAGGCATCCTACCCATGCAGTCTGGGACTCATGGTAAGTGCCTCTAATCTAATCAATGAGCAAGGGAATTAGGCTAGGGACCATAATAGTACTATCTGTGCACGCATCGATGTATCTACCGTACGCCCTACGCTAGGATGACCTCCATTGATCTGGGATCAATATGAGTGGTTTGAGACACTCCCTTGTGATATTGATCTGGGATCAATAAAACTGACTTCGGGCCAGTAAGAGTGATGTGACACACTCTCTTCAAATGAAACTGACTTCTATTCAGTAGAGAATAGTATGAAACATTCTCGATCAATTCTTCTTCTTCATGGTTCAGCAAAGCAGAGCATAGCAGTGCAGGGCACTAATGGCAGAGATAGTACAGTTGGACATACGGATCAGTGGATGGAGTTCTCCCTAGTTGAGAGGGAGTGTTGAAATTGGCAACTAGGGCCAAACTCCATGTGGGTCATCTTATTAACAGAAGAGGTTATTTTTCTTGGATCCCTCTCATCAAGAGGTGTACGATTGATCTAAAAATCATCTGATTCTGAAAAGTATTCATGGAGATATGAATTTATTTGTGTTATGGGACAATTCATCAAGGTCAGCGAGCAACCAAATAAACCCCACTTGTGCTCAACATTTTAGTATAAATAGAGGTGGAATTCAAGTCATTTCAACACACTTGGGATCTCTTCCTCTCTACTTGTCTTCGGGTTTTAGTAGGAGTGATCCTAAGGGATAATGTTGCCCTAATCCAGAGGGCAAAAGCAAGAACTACAGGGAACTATCGAAACTGCCTGGAAATGTCGAAACTGCTGAAACTGTCGAGAATAGCCAGAACTGTTGGAACTACCGGGAACAGCCGGAATTGCCAGAATTGTCGGAACTGCCGAAACTGCTAGGAACTGCCGGAAGAAGCGAGAAAGCTTACATAGAGGGTAGAAGCCGAAACTGCCGGGAACAGCTGGAATTGCCGGAACTGCTAGAATTGTCGGGAACAACTGGAATTGTCGAAACTGTTGGAACTACCGGAAACTACCGGAAATGCTGAGAATAGCCGGAACTGTAGGGAACTGCCGGAACAACCAGAGCATTTGTCTCCGAAGGAGAGCAGCATGCAAGGGACAACTAACTAACATTGGGACAATTGTATGGTACTTAGCATCAAATACACCAAGCATGGAATGTTACAGCATTCAAGGGACAACTAGCATGAGCTAGCATGCAAGGGACAACTAGCATGCAACAACAAGCATGCTAGGGACAACAAGCATGCAACAACAAGCATGCTAGGGACAACAAGCAAGGAAAACGCAACCAACACCTAGGTCAGTATGGCAACATGGTGCAACAGTGGCACATAATGCAATACAGTGATGGGTACAGTCATGATTAATAAGCATGATGAGATGCAGCATAGTGATGATGGGTGCAGCATGGTGCAACGCGGTGAGGTGTAGCATGATAACAAAATGAAGCACAACGATAGGTGAAGGAGTCACCTTGGAGAATCAGTTGAAGCAGCATGTCTTCAACTGATCTCATGTATCATCTTCTCAGAGATGATCTATGCTCTTATCTAGATAAGTCGAAGTGTTGACCTCTGTTGTAAACGTACTATCTCTCTCTCTCTCTGCTGAACTATTGAAGAACATATAAGAAGAATTGATCAAGCGTTTCCCCACATTGGGGTTTGTCCCTAGCTAGCACCACATCTTGTGTCCTCTTGTCTTGGCTTGTCTTCAGCGATTTATGTTTTTGTTCTATCTACAGTTTACTTTAATGCTAATGTGATTGCTAATCTGGAAAAGATATTGAGCTAACTGTGAAAATTGAAATAAATTGCTCTAAGCATAGGACATACCTAAAATTTAACATGGTATCGCAGCTGAGGTGAAGACAATGCCCTAGCAAGAGTGAAAGAGCAATCACCAAAGACAGTTGGGAAAGAACAAAAGAATCAGTGGATTCCTCGTCCCTCTTCAAATTCACTAAGGGTGAAGTCAAAGCAGAGAATATTATCAGAATGGCGCAACAGAAGTTTTTGATGGCCTACTTAAAGATCACTTCATTGGGAAGTCAGGATCTAAGGGTGGAAGGAAAGGCAGATGCCTTGGTTGCAATAAGTTCAGCGATTATGCGAAGGAGTGTTTGAATGGCAGAGACACATCTCTTGATGAAGATAACAATCATTCTAGGGACATCGTCAATGATCAAAGGAATGACAGGTAATGCAGGTCATCAAGGAAATGGCTGACTCTTCAAAGAAAGCAAAGAACCCCAGGTATGAAGAATCAAATGTTTTTTTGATAAGATAAAGAAGCGTTATCTTGTATTGGTCCACTCCTTCAGATTCTTTGGGAATCTAGCTTATTGATCGTTGTGCTTCAAGGCACCTCATCGGATAGACGGGTGCTCTCTCGAATTTGGTAGAGACAAAAACAACCATGGGATTATACTTGGAGTTGATACCACCTATCCCGGAAAGGATGTAGGGAATGTTACCCCTCAATTGAATGAGGGTAACTCTATTCATTTACAAGAATCTCTTCTATGTACCTTATCGCAAGAAGAACCTGGTGTCCATCTCAAAAATGGAAGTCAAAGGTTTCAGGGTGGCATTCATCAATGTTGAGGTACGTGTTAAAAAAATAGGATTTTCAAAGATGCTTTTTCTCATGGGTTCAGGGTTGGCAATTTGTATCAAGTTCCAGGATGGTCCATTGGGGATCATGTCAATTGACATATCGCATCTATAACACCGGAGGTCTACCTATGGGGCCCTACCCGATGTGTGTCAGATGGTGATAGGGATGCCTGAATTCAAGAAGAGCATGAAGGTACATGTCTGAGATGTACCAAAGCAAAATCTTATAAGGGGACCATTCCCCTCATGCAGCAAGTCCACAGGTTTGGAACAACCCGAGGAGTTTCAGCTTCATGATCGGTTATCTCATGTATACAGGTGGAAGAAAGCCCCCTATGGCTTGAAGCAAAACACCCCAAGCATAGTATGAGAGGATTGATAGTTGTCTAATGAAGCTGAGATTCACTAGCAGTGAAACCGATCCAAGCCATTACCCAAAGGTTGTGGATGATAGACCTCTCATAGCGGCACCATATGAGGATGACCTATTTTTGACAGGTGCAGACCCTCTCAGTTGCAGAAGTAAGAGGGAGCTGATTTCCGGATGTGGAATGATAAACTGCAAGCCTGTGACTACCTCGAGGATCTTAACTTTCAGAAGTTATATGGTAGTGATGTCGGACCAGATTTGGGAAATCCCTCTAAGTTTCATAAACTCATTCACGTTGATGTTCTTAGTGAACTTCTGCCCAGACATATGTTTTGTAGTTAGCATGGTCAGCTCATATTTGGTTGAGCCTCACTGGATTGGTGCCAAGAATCTTCTAAGATATCTTCGGGGCACAATCTCTCATGGATTGAGATACACTGCTAGAAATATGAAACTGCATGATTATTCAAATGTTGATTGGGCAAGCAGTGTGGAGGATCACTAGAGCACATCTCAGTGCTGGTTCTCTTTGGATTCTGCTTCGATATCATGGATGAGCAAGAAGCAAAAGTTGGTTCCTATAAGCACTGCCGAGACCGAATACACAGCTACGAGTATGATCTCATGTGAAGCTGCATGGTTGCAGAAGCTCTTAAGTGAGTTCTTTGTACACATGATGAATACCACTGTCATTCTCTATGACAACCAGAGGGGGGATTCGACTATTGAGGAATCTCGTATTCGATGATTGCTCCAGCAGATAGACATCAGATACTGCCTAATCTGGGATGTCGTATGTTGATGAGTGAGGAGGCTTCATCGCATTGAGACTGATGTACAGGTCGCAAACATTTTGTCAAAGCCCAGGGGAAAGGTCAAATCTATGACTTTCCCAAATGACTTGGAGTCGTTGAGAGACCTTCTTATAAGGGTCTTGCATGTTGCATGCATTGAGCTCTGGGGGCTCCAGGGAGCTTGGGATACTTACTGGAGAAACATACGACCACAGGGCGACTCACCCTCCCCTGGTGGTGCACTATGTACAAGATGATAGGTTCAACCTTCCCCCTATGATACTCATGGCCACTGTGGAATGGGATGATTAGTTCTCTTGTGGGCAGGGATGATTAGCTCTCCCGTGGTAGCTATGGAAGAGGATGATTAGTTCTCCTGTGGGTCGGGATGATTAGTTCTCCCGTGGCAACTTTGGAATAGGATGATTAGTTCTCCTGTGGGCCGGGATAATTAGTTCTCCTGTGGCAACTGTGGAACAGGATGATTAGTTCTCCTGTGGGCCGGGATGATTAGTTCTCCAATGGCAACTGTGGAACAGGATGATTAGTTCTCCTATGGGTCGGGATGATTAGTTCTCCCGTGGCAACTGTGAAACAGGATGATTAGTTCTCCTGTGGGCTGAGATGATAAGTTCTCCCGTGGCGACTCTGGGGCAAGATGTTTCGTTCTCCTGTGGATAGGATGATTAGTTCTTTTGTCGAAGCATCCTACTCATGCAGTCTAGGACTCATGGGAAGTACCTCTCATCTGATCAATGAGCAAGGAAATGGGGCTAGGGACCATAGTAGTACTATCGATGGACGCATCGATGTATCTACCATACTCCCTATGCTAGGATGACCTCCATTGATTTGGGATCACTATGAGTGGTTTGAGACACTCTCTTGTGATATTGATTTGGGATCAATAAAACTGACTTCAGGACAGTGAGAGTGATGTGACACACTCTCTTCAGATGAAACTGACTTCGAGTCAGTAGAGAATGGTATGCGACATTCTCGATCAATTCTTCTTCTTCATGGTTCAGCAGAGCAGAGCAGTGTAGGGCACTGATGGAAGAGATACTACAATCAGACATATGGGTCATCTTATTAACGAAAGCTGATATTTTTCTTGGATCCCTCTCATTGAGAGGTGTAGGATTGATCTAAAGATCATCCGATTCCGAAAATTATTCATGGAGATATGAATTTATTTGTGTTATGGGACAATTCATCAAGGTCGGCTAGTAACCAAATAAACCCCACTTGTGCTCAACGTTTTAGTATAAACAGAGGTAGCATTCAAGTCATTTCAACACACTTGGGATCTCTTCCTCTCTATTTGTCTTCGAATTTTAGTAGGAGGAGAGATCCTAAGGGATAATGCTGCCCTAATCCAGAGGGGAAAAGCCAGAACTGCCGATAACTACTGGAACTGTCGGGAAAAGCTGACGCAAAGGGCAGAAGCCAAAACTGCCGATAAAAGTCAAAACTGTCGGAACTGTTAGAACTACCGAGAACAGCTGGAATTGCCGGAATTGTCAGAACTACCGGCACTGCTAGGAACTGTCGGAACAAGCGGGAGAGCTGACGCAGAGGGCAGAAGCTGGAACTGCCGGGAACAGCCAAAATTGTTGAAACTGCCGGAACTGCCAGAATTGTCGGGAACAGCTGGAATTGCCGGAACTGTCAAAACTGTTGGGAACTGCCGGAAGTGCTGGGAACATCCGGAACTGCAAGGAACTACCAGAACAGCCAAAGGATCTGTCTCCAAAGTAGAGCAGCATGCAAGGGACGACTAACTAACATTGGGACAATTGTATGGTACTTAGCAGCAAATACACCAAGCATGGAATGTTACAGCTAGCATGCAAGGGACAACTAACATGCAAAAGCAAGTGTGCTAAGGACAGCAAGGAAATGCAGCCAAAACATAGGTCAATATGGCAACATGGTGCAGCAATGGCACATAATGCAATACAGTGATGGGTACAGTCATGATTAATGAAGCATGAGATGCAACATAGTGATGATGGGTGCAGCATGGTGCAGTGTGGTGAGATGTAACATGATGACGAAATGCAGCACAACGATAGGTGAGGAGTCACCTTGGAGAATCAGTTGAAGCAACATGTCTTCAACTGATCTCATGTATCATCTTCTTAGAGATGATCTATGCTCTTATCTAGATAAGTCAAAGTGTTGACCTCTGTTGTAAACGTACTATCTCTCTCTCTCTGCTGAACTATTGAAGAACATATAAGAAGAATTGATCAAGGGTTTCCCCACATTGGGGTTTGTCCCTGGCTAGCGCCACATCTTGTGTCCTCTTGTCTTGGCTTGTCTTCTGCGATTTATGTTTATGTTCTATCTGCAGTTTACTTTAATGCTAATGTGATTGCTAAACTAGAAAAGATATTGAGCTAACTAAGAAAATTGAAATAAATTGCTCTAAGCATAGAACATACCTAAAATTTAACATTGATTCATCAATAGGAAAAGTATAAGAGGAGGCTTGAGGGTCAGTTGGAGATACACTTGAGAGATCAGTCAGTTCGATTTTTCTAGGGCGAGGTTTGTTGAGAAAATAGAACAAGTGATCTGTTGCAGTGAGGGGCAATTCGAAAGAGAGACTTCATTCCAAGGCCGAGAATACATAGTGTTGACCACTAGGTGTCAACTTCCCATAGCAGTACACCCCCATTTTCTTCGCAAAAGGGGTAGCGCTTGATTGACGTGTCCGCGCCATTCGACAGTCATCGTCGACTTGATCTTATTATGTTGTAAACCCAGTCTGCATGTGTAAATTGTAAATAATCTTAGCAGAGTTGAGTCATGTATGTAAATTGCCTAGGTGGACCTAATTTTCTAGTGATAATCTACATTCCGGAAGGTTTTTTGTCTCACCGATCCATGATCAGCAGAGTTTTCCTTCAGCCTAACCCCAAAGCCGGAATGAATTTTTTCATTAGAATCTTAGGGGAATCCTAGTGCGTTGATCTGCTAGATTATAGTTGTGTTGCAGAACTAGGTGGTCTATGAGGGTCTATGTCAAATGGGTTTTCCCCCTTGAGATGTAAAATTGTAAAAGTCATGACGTAAAGTGTCTTGAGGGTTAGAAATGTTTTAATCCCCTCATAAGTCCTAAGTTCTAGTCTTAGGTCCTAGGGATTTTTTCCAAAGGGCTAAGTTTCGAGATCCATTTAAAAAAAATTATTTAAAAAATTAAAAAAATAAATAAAAATTGAAAAAATAATAAAGTAAAATAAAATGATAAAATAAGTCGAAATTTTGAGAAAACAAATGCAAAATTTTAATTTTTAATTTGTTAAAATTTCGACGGATGAAATTAAAAGATATCTTGATCCTCATCGACGATCGAGATCATTTTGACATGGATCACTCGAACTAGCTGTTGGGATTTTTTTCCTTTAAATAGGGTGCTAGGGGTCATTTGAGATCATGGGATCTGTGAGTCTTGGCTGAAGAAAGCTCTTTTGTAAACTTTTTCTGGTGCTAATAAAGAAAGACTTTGGGGTTGAAATCTTGCTGGTGTTACTCTCCTGAAGTGCTGTGAGCTGTTTTATTTTCTGCATATTTTTATTTTTCAGCCATTAGTAATAGCTTGATGTAGAGTACTGTTGAATACAGGTATCTTGTTCACTTACTAGGGTTTGAATGGTAATAAGATTTCTGAAATAATGGTTGGTATCTCCATTGTATCTGGAATCTAGTATTGTTTTTCCCCTCTTTATTGATGGTTGAAGTGAGCTGTGCAGAAAACCCTTGTTGAGAAAATCAATGGGCGTTTAGAGAAGTTCTCGGCTGAACCAGCCAACTCCCGCAAAGCACTCTCTTGTAGAGCCCAGCCAGTTTTGATTCTGGGTTTACATTTAGAGTTTATTTTTTAGTTGCATGAGAGTTTTTTCTAAAGCATCTTATAGTAAATTTGAAATTCTTAAGTACTTTTGTGGATCATTGACAAATCTGGCTATTGCAGAGTCACAAAGTTGTAAATTTTGTAGCTAGTTTGTAGGGTTTTAGTTTTTTATCCTTGCATATATTATCTCTGGGTGTTTGTTCTGCCATTGCAGGTTGTAGATCTGAAGGTGAGCTTAAATCTTGAAGCCAGATCTAGGCCTTGAAGGGTAAGATCTGGCCTCAGAATTAGTTTTCTGCAGGGACATAGTTCTGTTGTTTGGAGTTTCATTTGTGTTGCAGGAAAAGAATTTTATTATGAAGTGGGTTTATCCGCACTTCCGTACAGCCATTCTCGTCGTTTCATTAATCCTATCACTGCCCAGCCTTAAAAGAGAAAATAAAATAAAAAACAGCGTATTATCTCAGCTACTCATCTGTTGGCCATTATACACATAGCTCGATCCACCTCCACGCACGTTATTACATCTCCTTTCAAGTTTCTGTTGTAGTTGCCCTCTTCATATCCAGTGATTCGACCGTCGTCATCACATCACCCTCATCCTTCCCCTGTCCACCATCGAATCCGTATCCAAACGCAGTTTCATCGTTGCCATTGCTACTTTTCCCAGCTCCCATCTCTGTGCTACAGCATTTCCATCGTGGTTGCCTTCTCAAGTTACCCAAGCGCTGCCATAAACTGCTGCGCGCAGCCTCCATCTTCATTCTTCCCCACGCAGCTTCTATCTGAGTGCCAACTCCCTGCGTGCAGATGCCGTTCCGCACCCCTCTGCCTGCTCGTTGTCGTCCTTGCAGTCTCACACTGCCTTAACCCTCCCTATCAGCGTGATAAACCTTCATCTCTGTTTATCCACAACCTTTCACGCAGACGTCATTGCCTTCTTCCCTGCGCGCTGCCTCTGTAACTTTCCACACTGCCATCCTTGCGTAGCTGCTACTCCTTCCTGCAGCTCTATCTCCTCAGCGCCCTCAACGCCTGTCTACCTTCACAAAGAAACGCAAATCCGTCGAGTTCCTCCTGCTCGTCAAAGCACGCCGCCATCGACCTGTATGCACATCAAATTTTCAAATTTTTTTTTTTTATTTACATATCTTATGTTTAACTTTAATTTAGATTATTCTTTGTATTAGGCTAGGGTTAGCGTAATTCTCATTTTAGTTTCGTTTCAATGCTTTGAAATTTTCAATTAGATTTTAGATTCATAGTTTAAAATTTAATTATTTTTGTTTCGATTTCATTCATATTTTTATTAGTTGTAGATTTCATCTTATTTGTATATATTTCATTTTCATTTAGAATAAGACTTTTTACTTGTTGTTCCAGTTTTAGCTTTGGACATATTTAATTTTAGTTTTGTTTTGTGGTTTCAAATTTGTATTTAAAAAATCTAAAATAAATAAATAACAATAATAATTTCAATTTTTATTTTCTTGTATTAATTAGGTGTTAGATTAGAGTTAAGTTTTATTTTATGATTTAAATTTAGTTTTTGTTATAGTTTACTTAAATTTTATTTTTATTTTTATAAAAAATAAAAATATAAAAATTAAAAATTCATCAAGAAAAACAAATTATAAAATAAAAAAATAAAAAATAAAAAACAAAATTAATAAAATTATAAAAAAGCAAAAAGGGTTTCTTTTATTTTAGTTTAGATTTTAATATTATTTAGATTTCTTATTTAAAGTTCCATTTAGTCTTTAATTTTGTTTTATTTGAAAAATACAAAAATAATTCTTTTTTTTCGAAATTGTTTGCCAGTTTCAGTCTTGGCTCAGGAATTTGGTATGTTTCATCTTTTCTGTTGAGGCTAAAATTTTGATGTGGGAATTAATGTTTATCGTTTTTAACATGCTTGAATGATCATTGGCTATATGAATGTGATATCTGGTTAGCATTTGAAATTACGTAGCATCTAATTTTCGAAATTTTAATTGCTCGAGTATCATTAAGCCATTGAGCATTTATTGATTATCTCGCATTTGGTAAAAGTTAAGCTTTGTTTAAGTTGTTTGATGGTAAACGATTGTTGATGAGTTCATATTAGTGTTGTTAAAAGCGCGATTTAATCGCGCTTTTTTTAAAAACTCGCGCTTTTTTCCCCCCACCGTTTAAATCGCGCGTTTTATACCAAAAAAGCGCCGGCTTTTTTTTGGCGCTTTTTTCCAAAAAAAGCGCGGGGTCTGCTGGCAGCGCATTTTTATAATGAAAATTAGATTTTTCTTTGGCCATTCGGACAGCAGCGCGCGCGAGAAAGAGAGGAGCTAGGAGAGAGGAGCTGGAGGGTTTCTTGGCGATTCGAAGTGGCTAGACTCACTATTTCAAGAGGAGATCGCCATTTTCACCGTAGAAACGGTATGTAGGTTAATTTTTTTTTGTTTTCATTGCTTCAAAACATTGTTTTTCTATGTTTTTAATTTTTTTTTGTTGAAAAACTTCATATGGGCACCATTTTTTTTTGTTTTTATTGTTTTTAAAGAATTGTTTGTATTTCTTCATTGATTTGGGAAGGGTAACTTGGTATGGCTATCGGAACCAATTTTTTTTTTTTTTTCATTTTTTTTAAACATTGTTTATGTTTTGTCATTGTTTTTGGCATTTGCTTGCCATTTGGTTGGGTAACTTGGGTTTGGAACTTTGGATTCTAGAAATTTGTAGCTTGTAATTTTGTAAATGGCAAATGCTAAATTGTAATCCTAAATTCATATTTCCTAATCCTTATTAATTTTAATTTTTTCCCATAGGTTTGCAACTTCAAAGTTAAAAAACAAACATGCCAAGGAAATTGGATCCTTTTTGGGATTATGGTGAGCCTGCAGCTCCAAAGGATAGACAAAACTTGACTTGCAAGTTGTGTGGAAAGGAGATACGCGGGGGGGTGTATAGGTTGAAGTATCACCTTGCACAAATCCCTGGACATGATGTGGGGCCTTGTACAAATACAACTCCTGAACTTATCCAAAGAGCCATGAGAGCACTGGGAGAATTAGAGCAGACTAGAGAGGCCAAAGAAGAACTGAAAAGGCAACTAAGAAGGTCAGTTGAAGGAAGTGGGCCAAGTGGCGCTGGTTCTACTGCAGCATCAGTCAATCCAGTAGCTGCATCATCATTTTTTGTTCCTCGAACCACACCTGGTTCACAGCCATCTATCGATTCAATGCTAAA
>APFE030421410.1:58854-110862 GCA_000404065.3 Pinus taeda
ATTTAACTTATATTAATATATAGCATTTAATTATTAAATCACTTTAACTTATATGGATATGAAAAATGGGTTGTTACATACACTCCCCCTTCGGAAAACTTCGTCCTGAAGTTAGAGTTTAGGCTTAGGGTTTTATAGACAATTCCGGCTCCTTCCAAGTTCCCAAGCTAATCTAAAATCAACCTATCCTTCCTAATCTCTTCCGCTCCCATCCTATCTATCCTCTATTGGAGTATGCCATGACGTCAGTTTCACTAACTCAACCATGCATAAACCCTAAGGCGACAGCGTCGGTTGTACCGACCTGATTCCCAGTAGGCATCCGGCAGTCATCATCACACGTCTAGGGGAGCGTGACTCGCACAGTCCTCCCATGACCCCAGGGTTGGAGGATAAACGGTGGGCAACACCTCCACCCCTCCCAGTAGACTTAGGGGGAACACCCTATCATAGAATTACTTGGAGCTTTAATTGTTCTGAGGTTCTGTCATCACGTGGTTTTCCAGTAATCGATTCAGCTTTACTTTACCTGCAATTATACACTCACTCATGCATTCGGAAAATGTGTATTAGCATATTCAAACAACCCATGTATTATTTAGTATAACATATTTTACCATTTTCTATGCATGTCCTTTGAATTCTATCTGAAAATGTAGTTATTCCCCGAGTTCTATTGATCATTTTTGACATGTAAAAATAAAACAAGTTACAATATCTAAATTTCCTTTAGAAGTAAAACCATTTAACTCACTTAACTTTCCTTTGGCAACTATTATTTAAGAAAATGAACCACATATATCGTTTGGTATCCACGTACCAGAAAAATTTAAACATAAATTATGTCATACAATCTTTATAATCATTCAAAATGGTTCTGGTTCTTTGATTGCAATGAAAGTAAAATATACACAAAACATAGTTTAAAATCCTTCAAAATTGACATAGTCTAGGGTATTTTTGACATATGTCCTCTGTATCTTCCCAAGTTGCGGATCCAGGACTATACTTGTCCCATTGGACCTTAACTTGGTCCACCAGGCAGTTCCTGAGCTGTCGAACCCTACGTTCCAGAATACGTAAAGGTTCGACCGATATTACTCCCTCGTCCGATACCTGCAATTCCTTCCATTGAAGGTTATGAGATAGATCAGCTATATAATGTCTTAATACAGAAACATGAAATACATTATGAATTTTATGCAGGTGAGGTGGCAGGGCAAGACGATAGGCAACAGGTCCCACTCTTTCCATGACTTTAAATGGCCCAATAAATCTGGGCGATAACTTTGTCCCTTTTCCGAATCGAATAGTACTTTTATTTGGCTTGATGCGGATAAAAACTTGATCCCCTACTTCATACCGCCTATCAGTTCTGTGAGCGTCAGCATAACTTTTCTGTCTATCCTGAGCTTCCTTTAATCGCTGCCTAATTTGCCTTACCTGCGCTTCCATTTCATGGATTAATTCAGGTCCTATGATTACTCGATCTTCTAACCGGTCCCAACTTAACGGTGTTCTGCAAGGTCGGCCGTATAAAGCTTCAAATGGAGGCATCCCAATCGAGCTGTGGTAACTGTTGTTGTATGCGAATTCCACTAAGGGTAAATACCTTTCCCAGTGTGATTGTTGATCCATTACATACATCCGCAACATGTCTTCAAGCACTTGATTTACCCTTTCAGTCTGCCCGTCAGTCTCAGGATGGTAAGCAGTGCTTAAATTCAGCTGAGTACCTAAGGCTGTTTGCATGCAAGTCCAGAACCTCGAAGTGAATCGAGAATATCTATCGGATATAATCCTTTTAGGTACTCCATGAAATCTGATAATTTCATTTATGAATACTCGAGCTACGTCAGCAACATCATAAGTGTCTCTCACGGGGATGAAATGGGCGCTTTTTGTTAATTTATCCACCACTACCAAGATGGCATTGTGTCTTTGAGAAGTAAGAGGTAGACCAGTGATAAAGTCCATAGAAATGGTCTCCCATTTAGACATTGGAATGTCGTGGGGTTGTAAGAGGCCCGCTGGGTGACAATGATCGGCCTTTACTTGCTGACATTCCAAACATTTTGCAACAAATTGAGTGATATCGTGCTTCATACCTGGCCAAAAGAAGAGCTTCTTAGTGTCCGCATACATTTTCCCTACTCCAGGATGAGCACAATAAACTGCCCTGTGGGCTTCCCTGAGAATGGTATCCCGAATATCTTTATCATCAGGAATATACATCCTCCCGTGGAATCGTAAGATCCCATCGTGTTCTAGTACATATCCCTCAAATTTAGATTCTTTTACCCTGTTACCTTCAAGACTTGCTCTTACTTTTAAATACCAGCTGTCCTTTATGAGTTGTTCCAGTACTCGCTGTCTTAAGTCTACTTTAATGGGTATGAGAGAAAATATCCGAGGTCTTCTGCTTAAAGCATCTGCCACGACATTTTCTTTTCCTTTAATGTATGATATCCCGAAGTCATATTCACTTAAAAATTCACTCCATCGCCGCTGCCTTGCATTTAAGTCTCTTTGGGTGAACAAATATTGTAGACTTTGATGGTCGCTTTTAAGTGTAAAACTTCGTCCCACCAGATAGTGTCTCCAAATCTTTAAAGCTAATACTACAGCAGCTAATTCTAAATCGTGAGTAGCGTAGAGTTCTTCATGAGGTTTTAACTTCCTGGAAGCATATGCTATTACTCCCCTATCCTGCATCAATACTGCACCCAGTCCCTGCTTGGATGCATCAGTGCATACTGTAAAATCTCTGTCCATGTCCGGGACTCTTAGAATTGGTGCACTGGTGAGTAGTCTTTTGAGTTCGGAGAATGCCTTGCTGCATTCCTCGGTCCATTCATACCTAACACCTTTCCGCTGAAGAGTTGTAATTGGCTTTGCGATTTTGGAGAACCCCTCTACAAATCGTCGGTAATACCCGGCCAAACCCATAAAGCTTCGAATCTCATGAGCATTTCTCGGTATTGGCCAATCCATGATCGCTTTTACTTTCTCAGGGTCTACCGAAATCCCTTCACCTGAAATGATGTGCCCCAAATAATGAATCTTTTCCTGAAAGAATGAACACTTCGATAGTTTTCCGTACAACTGGCGTTCTCTAAGACAGGACAATACTATCCGTAAATGATCTTCATGCTCTTTCCTATTCTTGGAATAGATGAGTATATCATCTAAAAAGACTTGCACAAATTGATCCAGGTATTTACGGAAAACGCTATTCATAAGATTCATGAATACAGCTGGTGCATTGGTTAACCCAAATGGCACCACGGTGAATTCATAATGTCCAAAACGTGTCCGGAATGCAGTTTTGGAAATATCATTCTCAGAAATCCTTAACTGATGATAGCCTGATCGAAGGTCAATTTTTGAAAAGACAGCAGCTCCTTTCATTTGATCGAAAAGATCGTCAATTCGAGGCATAGGGTATTGATTCTTTACTGTAGCTCGATTCAATTCTCGATAATCCACGCATAATCTTAAAGTTCCATCCTTCTTCTTCACGAAAATTACCGGAGCGCCCCAAGGTGATGTGCTGGGCCGAATATGCCCTACATCCAGTAGTTCCTTCAATTGGATCTGCAGTTCCCGAAGTTCTGGCGCCGTCATCCTATAAGGTGCTTTAGAGATTGGTTGGGTACCTGGTTTTAACTGATAGTAAGGTCCAACTCTCTTACCGGAGGCAATCCCGGTAGTTCTTTTGGAAATACATCTGGAAATTCGGCCAACACCGGATATTGTCCTAGGGAGGGCCCTTTTTCTTGGCTTACTTCTTGAATTACATAAGCCTGGCAGCCTTTCCTTAAGCAACGCTTCATCTGCATTACTGAAATGTAGCGTAAAGAGACCTCCCTCTTGATTCCCTGAATTTGGATGGCTTCTCCCTCATCATTTACGCCTAGAATCCTTTTCCCATAACAGTCTACCCAAGCTCGGTGAGCTTCTAGCCAATCCATACCTATGATAAGATCATATGTCCCTAATGCCGTGACATAAACTTTCAGTTTAGTCGAACAGACCCCCAGATCAATTCCGCATTGATCCACACTCAAGTCTATGGTTTGGAGTTCTCCTGAGGCCATTTCCACTTGATGGAAATCATTTTGTCTACGAGCTGCCAGCCCACATTTGTTTAATGCATATGAAGAAATGAAACTATCTGTGGCACCAATATCAAATAAGATTTTGAGTTTTATACCATTGATAGTACCTGAAGATTCCACTACTGTGGATTGATGTGCTGCCTGGTCACGGTCGACCACTGCATGAATTCTATGGTTACCACGGTTGTCTGAATTTGGTTCCTTGCCAGCCCTATGCGATATATTTGGCGAAGCTCTGGGGCAGTCCCGTTGAAAGTGCGATCCCCCACATCCCCAATAGTTAACTGGCGCTGATCCTCTTGAGTCAGGGCGTGAATTTCTAGAGAACGAGCCTCGTCCTCTTGCATTTGTCCCTCTCGAATTCCTCCCTCCGCTAGCGGTCCTTTGAGATGCCCAAGGGTTGGTGTTTGATGATCCCGCGGCTATAGTGTTTACTGCCATGGGAGCTCCCGCCCCTATATTTCTCGGGGCAAACCTGTTACCGTACGGTGGCCTCGAGCTACCCCCCTTGAAGAAGTTCCGGGGAGTCTTTCCTGGAAATCCTGTTTGGACAGGCCCGGCTGGCCCCATATCCCTTTTGATCCCAAGGTGCTCTTCTGCATTATTCATTTTTAGGATAAGAATACCCTGCATAGGACAAGGAGGTCGCGAGATCATCCTCCTTGACCTCGGTACCAGTAAGATCCGCCTAGTGGGTAAAAATAGCAAAACTATACCCGTCTCTAAATGTATTATCGCAAAAGAAAGTTACGCGTTAAACATATAACAAAAAAAAAAAAAAAAATCGGTCGTCTACCTCATAACTTTGATAAAATTTTTGTGTGTTCAGGAACCATTGCAAATGGTGAAGACATACGAGCGACGACGACGTGATCGGGTGGCATCACCACCCGTAATGCCGCCGCCGTCGTCATCATCATCCCCAGCGTCACCACCGAGACCCTCATCAACATCAACCGCCCCAGCACCAGAGTTAACTGTAATAATGAACTCCTTGGAAGCCTTATTAGCAACATTAAAAGAAACAGCTGAGGCTAAAACCAAGGAGGGATCTCCTCATTTGGCTACCAGTTCGGCGGAACCGAAGGATTTCGAGCCCAGAAGGTCGACAGAGGACATCTCCCGGGAGCTTCAAAAAATCAGACTTCCGGAATTCTCAGGAGGCCGAGCAGGTGAACGCGCTGAAGCGTGGTTGGAGGGAATGAACAGATGTTTTGGGTTAAAAGAATATTCGTCTTCGACAAAGACAAAAATTGCCGTGTTTCAACTCAGGGAAAGTGCCTTGATTTGGTGGGGAAATCTGGAGAAACAGCTGCACTTTACATCAGATAGTGTCCCTTGGGAACTGTTTGAGGAAAGGTTTCGCGCAAAGTATTTACCTCCGTACTTTCAGCAACAGCAAGCAAGAGCCTTTCATACGTTAGTGCAGGGAAGTAAAACGGTGGAAGAGTACGAGATAAGGTTCATGGAACTGGTAAAATACATTCATTACTTAGACTCAGATGAACGTCAGGTGAACCTGATATCATGTTAAACTTTATATACAAAGTTACGGTTCTTAACTAAATAGAAGTTACATTAAAAGATATCAGAAATAGTCGGTGAACCTTTCTGAAAATATCTTTTCAACCCTAAAACTAAAACTCTGCTCAGTCGACAGCGAGCTTGGTCTGATAAATATCTAAGGAATGCATGTGGGAGGTGTCGCGTGAAGCTCCAGCGGTGGGAAGGAAGGCTGGGAGGCGATCACCGAACCCTGGCTATAAAACTACTGAGAGGGTCAAGGAGAAGGGAGACCAGTGAGCAGTTCAGAGGGAGACCGAAACCGGAACAAACGGAAGCAGCTGAAATTGACCTGAGGTTCTGGGCACGGGGGTCAGTAAGTGAAGCTTACTGAATTGGCTGGGAGGAATTGGTTTCCCAGTAATCGATTCAACTTCAGAGAACGAGAGCAGACAGCAAATTACCAGTGAGCAGTCCAGGTAAGTTTCGTGGTTTTAAGATTATGCATTTTCAGATTTTTCAGTTATCAAATCGTCAAGTTTCAGTTTACAGTCTTTACAGAGAAGGCTCCAGTACTTCACAACACCATGCATCCCTTAACCCCAACATGCCTCTTATTCCCAACACACCACCTAGATCCACTATTCCCACGTTCTTGACATCTGGAGCTAGTGGGCAGCAAGAGCAGGAGGAGTTTCCTATGGGGGGCTATTCCTTGGAGTATCAATCATATGGACCCGAGTTCAGGGAAGCCATCACTTTCAGGGAGGGAACCCCATAACCTTCAAGAGACGGAAACTACTGCCCCACGAGAGGTTGTACTCCATCTATGACAAGGAGATGCTATCCATCATGCATGCGCTAGCCAAGCTCATACAATACTTTGTGGGGAACAGGTTCAGGGTCAAGACAGACCACAACAGCCTCAAATTTCTCTTGGAGCAAAAGCAGTTGCAGGAGAGGCAGCAAAAGTGGGTGAGCAAGCTCCATGCATACAAATTTTATATTGAGTATGTCAAAGGGAAGCACAATGTGGTCGCTGATGCGTTGTCCTGGATTGGAGGGCGCAGTTACTTGTAGAGTACTCCAAGGACCAATTTGCATCTGAGGTCCTTGATGGGGTCATGGCAGATGACTGGTACAAGGTGATGAACGAGGTGATCTATTTCAAACACCGGATTTACTTGGTGCCCAACTCCCAGCTCAGGGAGAAGATTTTACAGGTTGCCCATGACTCACCACTAGCAGGGAATTAGGGGTTCACAAAGACGTATTGGAACATCAGAGAGCATTTTGCATGGAGGGGCCTTAAGGATTACATTCTGAGGCATGTCAAGGAGTGTGACACATACCAAAGGAACAAGGGTGAGTAGTCACACCCTGCAAGGTTGCTACAACCTCTTCCTATGCCTGAGGGGAAATGGGAGACTGTGTCGATGGAATTCATTACTGTGTTCACAGTACAGGGAAAGGATGTATTTACGTGGTGGTGGACCGATTAACAAAGTTTGCACATTTTCTTTCCATCTGAGCCCAGTACTCAGCCTCATAGGTGGAAGAATTGTTTTTCAGGGAGGTGTTTCGGCTACATGGTCTTCCGAAGACCAATGTCAGTGACCAGGACAGCAGGTTCAAGGGGGGGTTTTGGCAGGAGTTGTTCCGAGCGGTGGGCACTGAGCTCACAACGAGCACAAGTTATCAACCCCAAACAACCGGCAGATGGAGATAGTTAACAAATGGTTTGAGGGTTGCTTGTGTAACTATGTGACGAGCCATCAACAAGCATGGATATGGTGGCTACACTTGGGCAAACATTGATACAACACCACGTAGCACATGTCTATAGGCATGTCTCCATTCCGAGCCCTATATGGTTATGATGCATTATCATTTGCTAATGTGATGTTTGGAGATAGCAAGGCCCCTAGGGCCAAGGATTGGATACAAGAGAGCCAAGACATTTTGCGGGCTCTCAATGACAACATGCAAACGGCACAAAACCAGTAGAAACTTTATGCAGATAGAGGCAAGATTGAGAGACAGTTTGAGGTAGGGGATTTGGCCTTCTTGAGGCTTCAGTCATACAGGTAGTTATCACTCAAGCAGAAGCGGCCCGAGAAGCTCAAACCTCACTTCTATGGGTCGTACCGAGTCACTCGAAGAGTTGGGGAGGTAGCATATGCTCTAGAGCTACCCCCAGGAAGTCGGGTGCACAACATTTTTCAGGTGTCTTGCCTGAAAAAGGCACTGGGGAAGCAGGTAATAGCAGCTATAGAACTACCCCCTATGGATGATGAGGGGCACTTAGTTCTGGAGCCAGAGGCTATTCTGGACACCTGGGACAGGCATTTGCGGAACAGGGTCATCAAGGAGTTTTTTATTAGATGGAGGAGTCTACCAAATGACGATGCTACTTGGGAAGGGGAGCAAATACTTCAACATCCTTCATTACAATTGCTTGAGGACAAACAACATTTTGGCGAGGAGGACTATGATATTCCAACTTAGCATTATTGCTAAGTGAAATATCAATTTTGCCCAATTTTGTCTTAATTCATGTTTGCACTTAGGAAATGTGGTTTAGAGGCCCCACATGTATTTTTTATTAAAACAAGCCCAAACATTAGAGTTGGAAAGGGAATATCGAACATCTAGTGGAGAGCCGGGGTCACCCATGGAGAATTGCAGCCCACATGAGACACGTGCATTCATTGGAGCAAATTTGGTGGGAGGAAATCGAGTTGGACCCACATGGGCATGTTGGAGGCACTTTGACAAAAGGAAGGAAAGGCACTGATTTTGGGATTCATTTATATTTGAGAAAAATTGTCTTTGACATAGCACGCTTGAGCTAAAGCCAAGTCTGCAAGTGTTGTTTAGCTCACGAGTGTTTTTGAGCGGAAATCTCAACCCTTGCTTTAGTGGGCTTCGAGTGCCAGCTCAAGTAGGGAGCTCCATCTAATCTAGTTTGTTCCAGTAGTGGGGAGTGCGAGTTTGGGGAGAGCTTCAGCAACAGCAATGCAGGGTCTACGCAGTCCTTGGAGGAGGTACGCTTGGAGGTTGAGGATCCAAGGGAGTTTGGGGTTGGGATTTGAAGAGGAGCCTGAGGGAGTGTTTGTTTGGAGATTGCATCCATTTTTAGCGATTTTTGCAGTAGGATTGACAGGTGGGTCGAATTACCCAGTGGCAGAGCCAGAGGTAAAAGAGGGTCGAAATTCCAAGGTCAACCATCGGCCAATTCCATCGTGGGTTATTTTGGGTATTTTGTGGAGAGCCCGGGGTTAATTTCCCAGAATTTTTTGAGCACCGGAGGAGGCCCTCGCAATAGTTCTTCACAACTAGCAATTCATTTTATGGGCAGTTCAGCGCAGAGCCAAGCGAGATGTAATGTCCTCATTTGTATTTTCCTTCATGGCACAACAAGAATGGATTTCCAAGGCAGATGATGGCCAAGTCAATAGAGCAGGCTTATGTCATCAGGGATTTTGATGAAGTTTTGAGAAGTTTTTATGGGATCTGGTGGCGTTCGCTTGCTATATTTCATCATCCACACAGTTTGTCTTTTGTTTCGTCGCATTCTGACAACTTTTGAAAATTAGCATTATTATGGGGCCTAAATTAATTATGCTCGAGGTGGCATTTCATGGAGATTACTTGATGGAACGCCTCAGTGTAATAGCTCGTTGGAACCGGAACAAGAAGATCTACAGGATGGGATGTTGAGAAGTGACTTCCAATGGCCGAAGAGAGTATGGTGGGTGATTTTCCATTTTTCTTAATTAGAAATGACTTTAATTAGTCATTTAATTAAGGCAAACTAATTAATTGGAGGAAATGGGACAAAAGTGACTTAAGTGAAATAAAATAAAATTAAAAGGTATCTTAAGATAAATTCAATGGAGGAGGTTCTAGAATAATAATAAAATAAAAAAAATAAGATGCTTCTAGAGGCTTGTTGATTTATCCATTAGATCTATAAAAGAAGAGGAGGAGGTCATTTGGAGGCATCTTGGTTTTGATATTGTTTCTTGTGTGAGAGGTTGAGAACACTTCTCTACTCCATTGGTAGCCCCAAGACGAAAACCCTCGGGCGGTTTAGAGAGATTGGACAAGCACCCATCTCCCCTTGGTGGATTCATTCAGAATCCACAGGTGTAGTTACTGATTTCCTGTTTCAGTTTGGAGGCTGATATCAGTATTATTACATATCTTGGAGGGTCATTCCCAACTGTTGGATTGGCATATATTTCTATAATAAAGCTGGATCTTGTTGCTGCATTTCTCATTGTTCCTCATGTTGTGATATTTTAATAAGATTTTATGCAATTTATGGATTTATGGTTTGGGTTTTACATGGGAATCTTCTGTTAAATGCATGATAATTTTATGAGAAGTGCTTGTTCCAAATTTATTTCATTTGGGACACTACAGTGGTATCAGAGTTGGTGTTCCTGCCAACCTGAGGGTTTTATTGCAGACCAGACAAAGTTTAATGTATTGTTCCTGAAGATCGTTCATTGCATACATTTTGATAGCCAAGGCCATGATGAACCAAGACAAAAATAATAAAAAAATTATCTCTAGTGTGATTTGGCACAGATTTATGAGGGCCACTAGTGGACTAAATTTTGATGAAGAGCTCACAAATTGGACCGGTCCACATTGTTACGGCAATAACTCGAGGTTGATTTCCTGTGTGAAAACTCGGATGTCATTGTGCGTATAGACACCACAAAGTGTGTAATCAGTCAAAACCACTGAGAAGTCAAAAGGGCAGAGCAACAGAGACAATTTTCTCTGCATGCACATGCTGAGTCATCCAAGTCAGGTTTCCGATGTTGTTTTGACAACAGGCTGAGTCAGGCTGAGGTTCATCATTCTCTATGGTTGAGCCGCCATTGTAATAGAAAATCAGTGGATCCCAACTCTCCAGTTACAGATCGCACAAGGGCACCATAAATTGACCCAACACAAGCACAAAAGTTGAATCTCATTACCAATCAAGTCATTGCAGCAAGGTTGGATCAGATCTCAAATCCCTGAGGTAGATATTCAAACCGGTGGAGGATAAATTAGAGTTATATGGTGGGTCGAATCTACTTAATGAGGAAGCACGAGAAGCCACCGTGATTCTGTACGAGTTTTTACACCTAGACCAGATTGGACGTCGTTGTTCCACAGTGAGACAGAGCCAAGTATAGATCTAATCAGGTCAAATATCATTTGTTTGGTGATTGATTGTACTCATCCTAAGAAGCTAGCCAGTAACAAATTGCCGAAGGATGTGCGCAGCTTGGACAAGTGTAACACGTCCAATTCAGTTGCTGGGAGGGCACACGTAATTAACGCAGAGGGGCGATATTTGTAGCTGAAGCATTGTCGTTTTTTTTGGGGCCCAACTGCAATCATAACGTGCTGCTACCACTGGAGCCAAACAGCATCTAAAGATCAAGTAAATTTGTCTGAATAAGGGATCTATGCTATAGAACGATTTGCTCTGAGAGTTACCTGTGCGCAGAGCCTTTTCGACACAACATTTTGTCGGGGGTGTGCCTCTCATTTGTTCGTTGTTATTAGTGAAGGTCAATATGATTACTGTGTTGACATTGTAAACGGGCCAGTAATCAGTAACAGAGTGAATAGACACAGTGATGAAGGTGCACAGTAATTAGAGTATGACAACTGAAGTGGATTGCCAGAGAAGCTTCAATTATCATCCTGTAGCAGAGACTATGAATCGTTATTTTTGCATTGCTCAGTTGGGCTAAAAGGGCACACCTGTAACTGAATGTATGCTGGTACATTGTATTGCAGAAATAGAAGGCAAGGCATTTGTGTGCTAGTGTAATTTGTATTGCAGGGATAATTTGCTAGTATATCATGTTGGTTATAGCGCTCTGAGTTTGTCTACTATGCCTTGTGAGGGCCGAGTTCATGAGTACGTTGGTTAAGGGATATATTGTTGTCATGTTTAATGCATGGGATGTATTTTTTAGTCCAAACCAATATATTGTCAGTAATGGGTTGTCAATATGTGTAGCAGAGAACCTACCAGCCTTGATGTTGCTGATGCATATTGATGCCAACACCACATAAGGCTGAGTGTGACTTTTAGATGTTGATTGATGATTATTGTTGGTAACGCAAAAGGACCGATAAGGAGAAAGGCGTTAATTAGAGAAGGGTTCGAGCTTGGTGTCATCCATATTTTTCAGAGATTGGCTACTCCTTGCTGGACAGCATATGATTTTCTTTTTCACGGAGGACAAGTCCCAGGAGCTGTTCATTATTTCTGGATGTTTCCTGTGGTTTCAAGGTGCTGAAGTAAACAACCCAGGTTCCTCCACTCTATTTGCAATCTTTTTATTATGTCCTGCAGCTTGTGTTATCATAGTTGAAGTCTTTGTATTTAAATGCCCTTTATTCCTGAGGATAAAAATCAGTTAGTAGCCATTATGTATTTCTGAGTAAGTGAAGGGAAGCTCATTTACTACAAATTAAATCATCTACAGTGCCTTATCATTCCCAGAATTTTATGGGCGTTTTGCGCATCTATATATGGTTGTGCATGTATCTCTTTGAGCAAACAAACAAAAACATGTCTGCAGCCTACCTTATTCAACTTTTCGGATAACACAACACTTTGTTTAAATTCCACAAGGAGATAGAGTTTATTTCCCAAGTGAAGTCACTTGCAGTAATAGAGCCTCTCTTCTACACAACACTACCTGATCCTATTATCAGTGTTCTGTTCATAGTCATAATTTACAATAGGGGTGTCCACTTGTTGTTTCATTGTTAAACTGTCCATGTCTTGTGTCCACTTGCTAGTTGCTGCATAAAAAGAAGTCTGTTATATTTCTGTTGTCAAGTCTTAAATGAGTCGGAGTCTTGAGCTACCTCATCATTGTATGTTTGTGTTATAAGTCAGGAGGGATCAGTCAAAGCAGCTTGAAGTAAAACATGGATGAAACCCCCATAAATTTCCTTCATAAATCAGCAGCAACAATCAACAAACCTTTCTCAAGAGGGTTCCATGCTATTCTTCAACAAGAGCAGCCAAAGGATTTGCAGAAGGAGCCGGACATAGGACCCAATGTGGAAAAAGTCGAAGTCGGGATTAATTCGGCAAGGGTCCAAAAGTTGAAAAACTCATTAAGGTCTGGAGTTTTTTGAAAAAGTCGGCAAAAAGTCAGCAAAATTAAAAAAACACAAAATTATTCATTTTTTTTTATTTTTTTTAACGTCTAGAGTCGAAGTCATAGTTTAGAGGTGTTTTCAATGTTTTACTACAATGTCATTCTTTACATGTGAATTCGATCACTAAAAGGATGTTACACTCTTGCAGTCTGCATTCTAAGTGCATTTTATCACCAATGTTTTTCAACATTATCCACAAAAAATATGATCATAACAATGTTGATTCTTGGGAATGTTCATCAGCGATTTACACTTCCTTGCTTGCTAGTCTGGACACTCCTTGTCCTCTTTCTCTTATGTCTCACAATCATGCTCGTCGAGGTAGGTATGCACTTCTTTTTCATAGTCTTCTCAGTTTCTTATAGCAGCCTTTTGACAGCTTAGCCTATGGCTAATGTCTCTTCTCTGTATTTTTTTGCACATCTCATATAAATCCCTATTGTTTTGCAGAAATAACATTCAACAAGAGCAAACCAATAATAGCCGTATGTGTTTCAACATTCAACAGAATATAGCAACCAAGCAATTAATTTTCTCAGTAACACCAACCAACTATAATGCTTGAAATTAAGATTCAACAACAAAACAAATTGCACAACACAATGTTATCACCAAATTTCTTGGGCTATGTTTGAAAGATTCCACTCTCTGCCTTAAGATTACACAGGAGGAAATTATATCATTTTCGCCTTTGCGGCCTCTTTATCCGCGGCCTAGGAGGGAGGCAGACTTTTTGGGTCGACGGGAGTATAACGATTAAATCGCGATTTTTTCCTTTCTGAAAAAGTTGCCAAAAAGTCGGGGGGATTAAATCGTTTAGTTTAAAAAATCACATTTTTAAGATTAAATCAGGATTTTTTGCAGACTTTTCCACACTGATAGGACCCAAAATATTTGCACTTAGGACAGATTTGAAACACATGAGGGTAGCAGTGAAAGCTCTTTTCAAATTGGAAGAACTAGATTCTCTTCTTTCCAAGGTGGGTCAATCAGAGGGGAAGAAACTAATTTGGGCTCTACACCATCCATGTTTGCACTAATACAACCCAAGTTCATAGAGTACCCTTGTGAAGGGGTCAAACTTCTAGTTGCATCTTATCTTAGTAACATCATGAGGCTAACCGCACCTATAACCCCTTAGAATGATGATATTATGAGGGGATTTTTCAGATTGATAGTAGAGACCTTTTAGGATTTGGATAACAGTGAGGGTCCTACTTTTGGGAAGAAACATGAGATTCTAGAAGCCATGGCCTTGGCTAAATCTTATGATATCATAATTGATTTGGGGTGTGATGACTTGATCCATTAGATGTTCCAATATTTCTTTAACATTAAGAGACATCACTCTGACACAGTCAAAGCAAACATGCTATCCATTTTGTCTTCAGTTATGGGAGATCCTGATGCCATTTGCAAGGAGTTGCAGGCTAGATTGTTGACCATTTGGAGGAGAGAACAGCTGGTCTTACCTGTTGCTTATGAACTGGCCAAAACTTTGGTTGAGCAAAACATTGGGCTATTCAGGAGACAGTTGACTAGGGAGGAGCTACTCAGGTTTGGTGGATCAAGCAGGAAGAAAGAGATGAGAAGGAGGGCTCTCTGCTTCATTTGCAAGGGACCTGATCACTCATGCTTGAGTGACACAGAGGAGATGATAGAGGTAGAACAAAAGGAGAATCTTTTTGACTTTTAGGGTCAGGATTCTTCTTTGGACGAGTCCATGTATTCATATGAGGATGCATCTGTGGAGCATGAGTCAGCTCAGGAGGATGATATGCACAGTTTGCATGATGAGATTTTTGGGGAGAGCCAGTTGGATGTTCATGTTGAGCCCGTGATGGTGGAGGATGAGCAGCCATCCTTGGGGTCAGCCATTGATGATGAGGAGACATTTGTACAGACAGCTTGCAGGGAGGCATTGTTTGCAGAAACTTGTCCTCTGGAGGTGTTGGAGATTAACAAGGTAGTTTGGCATGAAGCTACTAGACGGCAGGAGCTGTTGAAGATAGTGGTGCATCCATCTTTGGTACGACCCACTGATGAGTTGTGGGTAGATGCACAAGCATCTAGCAAAGTTGCAAGACTTTCAGGGAGCAACCCTCTTAAGTAGTACATAGATAGGGCTTGCACAGTGTGGCTACTTGTACCCATTATAGGGAGAGAATAGGGGCTTTCTCGATGGATATTGTTGACTAACCAGGCAAGGTTGCATGAGTGGGGCATGGTGCAACATAGCGGACTTATCACCTATAAAGATGCCTATGCATCTGATCCTTCCCACAGGATGGATTGGCGAGAGATCATGAGTTGGTATCCTATTGATGGTGTGATATCCTTAGTCAAGGGCGTAGTAGAGCGAGGACCCCCAGACATGTGAGAGACTACGTGCTCTAGTTGGCAGTTGGATACAGGTCAACGACTCTTCAACATTCCTTTATGGCATCAGGAGAGCTGAATTAGTGGTGGATTGCATCAGGTTTGGACTGGGGAGAAGTGATAAGTTGGTACCCAATTGGTGGGGCAACAATCACAGCCGAAGCTATAGCACAATAGGAGTCGTGGAGCATTGATGCTCCTTCTTGGTGGCATTGGGATCTAGGAGGATTTGTTGATGACAGGTTCAGTCGAAGATTGGTTTGGGATACGGGCATTGAGGGGTCCGTTCATGGTGGGATGACACAGGAGCAGAGCATCACCCAGGGGTTCGTATGGGATCCTGGCATTAGGTCTCAGTTGCATTGGGCCACCAGATTGGTCCATAGATTTGGATTGCTTGAGGGCAAGCAATCTTGGGGTAGGAGGACTATAACGTCCCCAATGCCCATTTGTATTTTACTCCATGGTACAACGAGAATGGATTTCCAGGGCAGGTGATGGCCAAGTCAGTGGAGCAGGCTTATGTCATCAGGGGTTTCGATGGAGTTTTGAAAAGCTTTTATGGGATCTGGTGACATTTGCTTGGCATATTTCATCATCCACACAATTTGTCTCTTGCTTCGTCGCATTCCGACAACTTTCGAAAATTAGCATTATTATGGGGCCTAACTTAATGAATTATGCTCAAGGTGGCATTCCAGGGAGATTAATTGATGGAACACCTCAATGTAATAGCTCGTTGGAACTGGAACGAGAATATTGTCATGTCCCTTTTCAAACATATTTGTACCACGGTGTTGCTACATAATTTTTCACATTTTTGGCTAAGGAAGAGGACCCACCAATTTCGACTTAGGGACTTAGGAGAAGTTCGACTTAATTCGGTTGCTAGTGGAATGTGAGGGCCACCCACATGGGAATTCAAATTGGCCCATTTGAATAGCTTGGAGGGAAATTCGAACAGGTGGATGGAGGGTCCCACATGAGGCAACGAAGGCCCAAGGAGTTATAAGGAGGGAGCAGCTCTCATTTTGGTTTCATTATTACATCTTGCAAACAAAATCACTTGATTGTTCGCTCTGTTGTTTAGCTGAGACAACCATTTGTTTAGCCACGAATCTCTCAAGCAAGAGATTGAACCTCTACTTCGGGGGACCATCCATGCCCTCCCTACAGAGGCAGTTCAACAAGGATTTCAAGAGTTCCAGGGTAGTGAGATAGCACCACCATCCAACGCAAAGCAGGGAGTGTGTATTTCTCGGTAGCTAGAGAATACGCAGAGGGAGATATAAGCCATTAGAGATCAGATGTTTGCTAGGAGAGTTAGAGAGCTGAGGAAGCAGCAATAAGCCAGCATCCTTGTCGAGTTTTACAGACAACAGAGCCAACATTCCAACAGTTCGAATTGTTGGGCTAGGGGACAACGTAGAGGTCACTCCAGTAGTTTTTTGTGGAGCTTAGGAACATGTGTCTTAGGACAAGAGATCATCCTGGAAGTTAGGGATTTGATAACAAAGGTCAACCCAGCATTTTGGGGACATTTCCGAGAGGATTTAGAAGCAGTTTCCAGAAGGCCGAGTTTTGCAGTTGCAGCTAAAGTGGGGCTCCAAGGGGGTCGAATTTCAGAGGTATAAACCAGCCAAAATCCTTCATGGGTTTTTGTGGGTTTAGGCCAAGGAGTCTAGAGTTAAAAGCACATAATTTTCTGGGTAGTAAAAGTGCATCTTCCAGCCATTCGAACTTCATCGGAAAGGTCGTTTTCTAGGGCAGCGCAATGCAAATTGGTGTAGCAGCTGGACAACCTTTAGCTTAGCCATTTTCTCACCTGGGTTTGGTCATGCTTGTCCATTGAGACAAGCCCATGTGCACTATCTTTTCATCCATTGTATTTGGCCTTCAAAAAATTAATAAAATGGCTCAGCAGTTCCATATTTGCAGCTTTTCTATGAATGTCTCATATTTCGTTTTTATAAATTGTTGCACAGATTATTTGCTTTATATCACTTGTATTTCCTATTTAGGATCATTACAGTGGTATCAGAGCCTAGTTCTTGGCTCAGCTATGAGGATTGTCTCCTATGAGAGAAGGGGACCAGCAGAACATCACCTACCGAAGGCAGAGGTACTAGAGCAGAGAAAGAGAGCTGGAGATCATTCCAGACACAGATGACAAAGGGAAAGCATTGGTAGAGGAGGAGGACATGGTGGAACCCAAGAGCAGGGAAGAGATGGATTTCGATAGCCTCCTGAGGGCCCTGAATGACTTAGCCAAGGGCCAGAAAGACATGCTGGAAGAGATCAAGTCGCAGAACAAAGAGAGGACCACTCCTAGAGGGTTTCTATTTGGGGAAACTTCTGGGGTCTCTTAGCCATTCAGTCATCCCTCACCAGCAGCGCAGCACCCATCAGCGAGTGTGCCAACTCGTGCTACACTGCCTTGTTTTGTGCTAGTGGAAAAAGTCGAACCTGCAAGAGGGGAAGACCCCCCTCAGATGGGAGGCCATTTTATAGAGTGACAGTCTATGGATGAAGACTTTAAGGAAGCTCTCTCCTTCAGAGATTACTACAAGCTCAAGCATATTGAGAAGAACAAGGGTCATGGAGGGCAAGGCACCCAGAACTATGAGTTGCAGAGGACCATAGGAAGGATGTATTTTGCTACTTTCGATGGCACAGCCAGGGCTTGGGTTGAGAAGATGGACACCTACTTCTAGCTCAACAGGATGATAGAGAAGGAAGCCATCAAGATGGCCACGCTGCACATGGAGGGGGAAGCCCATGATTGGTGGTTTCATGACTTGACCACCCTAGGGCATGCCCATGTGGCTTCTTATGAGAACTTCACCAGGAGGGTGGTGGAGCATTTTGACCAGAGAGATCGAGAGGCCTATTTCAAAGGGTTGACCCAACTGAGCCAAACAAGCAACCCAAAGTAGTACATCTCTGAGTTTTTGTGGGTATCAGTGATGGTCCCTGTAGTCGCACAAATTGTCTAGGCAACACGACAATGCTCAGACCGGGGGTTGTCACCCTGATCCCCGATCCCTCCGTTTAAGCCGTCTCCCTAAAGCAGGCTAAGGGGGTAGACCCTATGAGATAAAGGAAGACTAACTGGGAACCAGCTGGGTTGGGAGACACAGCAGGGGGAAACAAGCACTTGATCAATTTTAGAATTTGATTAGACCTTTAAATGCTTAAGACCAGTGCCTTATGGAGTTAATGAAAACCAAGTAATTAATTGGTTGTTGTTGCTTATGAAGTAATTTAAGGATTACTTAAAAATATTTACAAAATATCAAACATGTAACGAGCATTATATAATCTGTAATATTCCTAATTAGCTATGGCTAATTGGAATATTTGATTTTGTTCAATTTTTGCCTTCTAAAGTTATTTTTAAATAAAAAGTGAGGAAGGGGGAACATAACTCACTTTAGAATAAAAAGTCACTTCCTAGGTAGCACAACATTGTGACTTAAAGGGGAGCCAAGGGGGCCAAAGGGGGACGCAGAAATGGAGCCCACGCAGACACATGGAGGAACTGCGTAGGAGGAAAAGAACACGTGGCAAGAGGGGAATCACGCAGGAGGAGGTGAGCCTTGGGATTGTGAGAGGCAAAAGCTATAAAATAGATAAGAGCCCCCTCATTTCGAACCATTCAGTTATGTGCATTTTGAGCTAGTCGTTTCGACTTCTGAGCACGCTGGTTGTTTAGCTAGTCTGCAACACTGTTTAGTGCATCAAGTGTTTCCGCTCGGAGATCTCACCCTTAGCCCCGGGGGACTTCGAGTGCCTGCGCGGGCAAGGTATTTCCATTGGTATTTCGGCAGTAGTTTTGCTATCATTTCAGCAGCAATTTCATCAGCTTTTTGGAGGATTGCGCAGCACCTGGAGAGGGACGCAGTTCTTTTTGGTTGCAGTGTTGGATTGGGTTTTGCAGGTTGATTTATGCTGGGAGATTGAGCAGGGGTCCAGCTCTTGTCTCATTGGAGGATTTTGGCAAGGTTTCTGGCAGTGTTTCAAGCAAAGTTTAGAGGGGTTTTCTTCAGTGGCAGCGCAGGGCATTGAGCAACTGCGCAGAACACCAAGAGGCTGTTTTCCGGGGGTCAGCCATTCCAGGAAAGCTTTCTAGGTTTTTCTGGGTTTCTTGAGTAGAGCCTGAATCCAGAGCTTTAGCTTTTTCTGCAGAGGGGAGCAGCCCCAAATCATCATTTGTCTTCTAGCAGCAGCAGCAACATCCACGCAGAGAGGCCATTCTTGTCATTCTGAGAGTATTTCTTCACTTGCCTCGTGCAAGTCGAGGTGTTATATGTCTGATCACCTCTTGTACTTATTTTATTGCTCAATATAATAAAATGGCTACGCCTTTCTTGCTGCATTTCTTGTGTATCTGCTTATATTTCCAGTTTATGTCATTATATGTTGTTTCACTGTTATTTATCACTTCTGGGTTACTATCTCATTTGCACGTATTTGGTTGGAGTTTGATGGGGTTTTGAGGGTTATTCCGGGTTAGGAATATTACAGTGGTATCAGAGCATAGATCTGGCTCAGCCTGTGGAGCTAGCAATCTATGACACCAGGGGAAAAACCCTACATTTGTTACAGAGGTAGGAGGTACAGAGACACTGGACGTAGGTTGGAGAATACCTACGAAGAGGGAGATTGTGTTCCTGTGGTGGATGCAGAACAGGAGGAGCCTGTGGCAGACGTAGAGTAGAGAGAGCCAGTGGTGGACGCAGAACAAATGGCCGACGAGGACGGAAAGAGATTTGCGGATATGCTCCTCAAATCAGTGCAGGATCTAACGAGGCAGATTGAGGTGATGGGGCAGAGATTCACGGCAGTAGAGGCCAGACAACATGAGAGCCCACGAGTTTTTCAGATTGGTGAGGGATCAAGTGCATCCCATCACTTTCCAGAGCAGCGTGATACCACGCAGCGGGTGGCCTCACATGCCCCTACACGCTCTACCATACCCACTTTCTTAGGAGCAGACACGGGGGCCATAGCCTAGTAGGAGGCAGAGCCCGGACATATGGGCGATTATTTTGCAGAGTACCAGGCCTATGGGAAGGAGTTCAGGGAAGCCCTCTCATTCAGAGATTTTGTTCAGCTCCAGCAAGATAGCAGACCCCGCGACCACCACAGAGGGTACCGACATTACCATGATGGTGATACCGACCGTGCAGCGAGGAGATTCCACTTGCCTATGTTTGATGGCTCATCAAACAGTTCCGCAAAGTCTTGGTGGAGAAGCTGGACATTTATTTCCAGCTTAACCAGATGTCAGAGGCAGAGGCCATCAAGGTGGCAACATTGCATTTGGATGGCAAGGCCCAGGATTGGTGGTTTCATAGAATGGTTGCACTAGGGCACTCCACGGTGACGACATATGTCGCGTTTACCAGGAGACTGATGGAGCGGTTTGATTGGAGGGATCCAGAGCAGCATTTCGTTGAACTGACGAGGCTCAAATAGACAGGGAGCCCAGAGACCTACATTGCAGATTTCTTGAGGGTCTCTGTGCTGGTGCCAAACCTATCCACGGCATGGAGGGTCTATATGTATGTTGAGGGGTTAGCAGAGCCACTTCGAGGTTTAGTCTGATCTACTAAACCAGCCACACTCCAGGACGTTATCAGCAAGACCTGGGACTTACAGGATGTCTTACCCAGGACCCAGACACCTTACCCCCAGAGACAAACTTTTCAGTCTAAGGGGAAGGATGTGAGGATTCCTCCTCCAAAGGGGAATCCAGGACGAGTACAACTTGACGACGATGCCAGGAGGGAGTTGAAGGAGAAGCGGTTGTGCTTCACTTGTTAGGAGCCATGGGCTCCAGCACATAGATGTGCTGCTGGCAAAGCACATTTTATTGAGGTCTTCTCCGAGAGCAGTGTAGAAGAGGATGACGAGGAGGATGTGGAGGCAGGAGATAGCCATGCCATACAGGGACCTTTGCCACCTCCACCACCAGCGGCAGGTGGTGCATCTTTTGCACCTACCGGAGGGGCCCTTGCAGCATTGCGGGGAGTTCCCAAGTATCTGACGCTACGCGTACGAGGGGCAGTACGTGGCCAGCACGTATCAGTTTTGGTTGACAGTGGGGCAACCCACAACTTCATCGATGCACAGATGGTTGAGCAGAGAGGTATTCAGACAGAGAGCTTCGATGGGTTTTCAATATTAGTCCCAGGAGATCAGACCATGACGTGTGCTCATTATGTTCCAGAGCTTTCAGTGACGATGGGCACCTACGCATTGACTGACCACTTTTTCGTGGTCGATATCCCGGACACCAACATGATACTGGGTGTTCAGTAGCTTATTACTCTAGGGAGGATCACGACGGATTGGAAGACCCTAGAGATGGAGTGGGATGATGAGAAGACAGGGAGGCATGAGAAGATACGGGGACAGCACACATATCCACCTCAGACTGTGTCAGCTCATCGGATGGAGGCAGTCTTCTAGAAGGGAGACATAGAGTGGGCAGTGGAACTGCGTGCATCAGAGGCAGAGACTATAGGGCAGACAGTACATCCAGAGATCCAGACCATCCTTGATCGGTATGCCATAGTGTTTGGAGAGATTCCACCAGAACAGCCACCGGATCGAGGGTTTGAGCACACTATTGAGCTTGAGTAGGGCATCCAAGCAGTGATCACCACCCCCTATAGGCACTCCAAGGCCTATCGAGACGAGATTGGGCGGGCTATCCAGGAGTTGTTGGCACTTGGGCACATTCGTCCGAGCACAAGTACTTTTGCTTCTTCTGTGGTGTTGGTGAAGAAGAAGGACGGTACATTGAGGATGTGCATTGACTACAGGGCCCTGAACAATAAGACTCTGAAGAACAGGTACCCCATACCCAGGATCAATGAGTTGATGGACGAGTTGAGGGAAGCACGATTCTTCTCAAAGATTGATTTGAGATCTGGGTACCATCAGATTCGTGTAAGGGAGCAAGATATTCCCAAGACCGCTTTCAGGTGTCACTATGGGCACTTTGAGTTCTTGGTGATGCCTTTTGGGCTAACCAACGCCCTAGCTACATTTCAGTCCTGCATGAATCACATCTTCTGTAGTCATTTGAGGAAGTTTGTGTTGGTATTCTTCGATGATATTCTCATTTACAGCAGGACTTGGGAAGAGCATCTCTAGCACATTGAGACAGTATTGCGTATTTTACAGGAGTAGCAGTTCTATGCCAAACTCTCCAAGTGTGAGTTTGGGTTGACTGAGATGTTGTATGTGGGACACATCATAGGGGTGGACGGAGTGAGGGTCCACGAGGAGAAGATCAGGGCCATCAAGGAATGGCTAGAACCGAGAAAAGTGACGAAACTTCGAGGATTTAATGGCATTTTGCACTTACTACCGGAAGTTCGTCAAAGGTTTCTCACAGCTTGCTACACCCCTAACAGATTTGACGAAGAAGGGGGCATTTAATTGGTCAGATACAGCGCAACGAGCCTTTGACAGGCTCAAGGAGGTTATGAGCAGCTGCCCAGTGCTTGTGTTGCCAGATTTTACGTAGCCATTTGTCTTGGAGTGTGATGCGTCGGGAGAGGGGATCGGCGCAGTATCGATGCAAGGAGGTCACCCTATAGCATTTGAGAGCCGGAAACTCCTTCCGCACGAGAGGTTGTATTCCATATACGACAAAGAGATGCTGGCCATCATGAATGCATTGGCTAAGTACCGACAGTATTTGGTAGGCAACAGATTCCGAGTGAGGACTAACCACAACAGCCTCAAGTTCTTTTTGGAGCAGAAGCAGCTACAGGAGAGGCAGCAAAAGTGGATCAGTAAGATCCAAGCATATGACTTTGACATTGAATATGTCAAGGGTAAGAACAACATGGTAGCAGATGCCCTTTCACGTAGACCAGCCACGTTATCTCTTATGAGCTTGGATATAGATTGGAGGGCTCGACTCTTAGTAGAATACTCCAAGGATAAGTTTGCATGTGCGGTTTTGGATGGGCAGCTAGCAGATGACAGGTACAGGGTGGTTGATGAGATCATCTATTATAGGGACCGGATCTTCTTGACTGAGGGGTCACAACTCAAGAAGAAGGTACTCCAGGCATCACACGATTCACCTTTGGCAGGACATCAGGGGTTTACCAAAACCTACAGGGCCATTAGAGAAAGGTTCTCATGGAAGGGCCTCAAGGAGGATGTACTCCAACACATCCGGGAGTGCGATGTTTGCCAGAGGAACAAGGGAGAGATGAGCCATCCCACGGGTTTATTACAGCCTCTTCCCATTCCGGAGGGGAAATGGGAGAGCATTTCGATGGACTTCATCACAGGGTTGCCCACGGTACAAGGCAAGGATTGTATCTTTGTCGTCGTTGATCAACTGACAAAGTATGCACATTTTTTGCCATATCCATACACTATACAGCAGCACAGGTGGCTGAGCTGTTTTTACGGAGATCTTCAGGCTACATGATCTTCCTAAGACCATCGTCAGTGATAGGGACAGCCGTTTCATGGGCGGGTTTTGGCAGGAGCTTTTCCGAGTGGTGGGGACGGAGTTGACACCGAGTACCAGCTATCACCCACAGACGGACAGGCAGACAGAGATAGTTAACAAGTGGCTAAAGGGCTACTTGCGTAACTATGTCAGTGGGCAACAGCGAGCATGGCTGTAGTGGCTGCATCTGGGGGAGTACTACTACAATACTTCACATCACATGTCCATTGGTATGTCACCATTCTATGCCTTATATGGGTATTGTTATCTCCCCAAGAAACTCTCCTAGGTTGTAGCTCGGAGATGCTCGGGACATTACTAATTCAACTCAATGTTGCAGATGGATGAATGGAAGGAATGATGCTTATTCAAGCCAGATAATCACTCCTACTTTGCTTGACTCCAGACATGCGTGAACACCCCCAGACTAGAAGGCTTTAGACCACCAATTACTCACAGTTTAAGGATTGGGTGAATATGGAGAATACTGACCACACTAGCAGATGCACAAGACCTTGTGATGGCCAACTGCAACCAGTAAAGAGGCCTGCAAATCTAACTCCCTAATGCACAGACAGGATGACAGCTCTCTGGCATTAAGTGAAAAGAAACCTGAATAACACATTCACTGATACATACAAGATTCTAACACAGAGGTAGGATGACAACTCCTCTAATGGTAAACATCAAGAGTTCAGGAGAATTGCATAACAGGCACAGCCTAGAACAAAATAGGAATGGAAAGTGAGCAATTAACAGCAAAAGAAGCTTGTATTAGCTGAAAACGGAGACGAGACGCTGCAAGTATCAAAGTAGTTACAGTCTCCAGAAGTTGAACCTTACATCAAAACAACAACCATCAACCCTGATTACATCTTGTTTCTGGGTATATATAGAGTTTGAATACAAAGACACTCGGCCACTCTAAGTGTGGAGGGGTCATAATTGACCACCAACCACTTTCACTGCCTGGCAGAGCTTCTGAGTGCAATTGCTTGCTGTATCAGATGAATTTGATCTCCTCGGGTGCTCTGCTGTCCTCTGAGGTGGCTAGAGTGTCGTATAAGATAAAATGCCATGCTTGTTAAATGCAAGTTTCTGCTCAAGCCTTGTCCTTCTTCTTCTCAGGTATACAGTCTGTTGAATGCGATGGTTGAGGAGGAAATGCACCAGGTACAGGTAGGAGGTCATTTTTGTCCTTCGGGCGCACGGAATGATCAGGGCGAGAGGAGTGCAGGGCAGAAGTACGAGTAGGACAGAGGGAGGAGATCAGCTGTCGAATCAAGCGGATAGACGACAGAGATCGCTCGGCGGGAGGTATCGGGAGGAAGCGGGGGGCAAGACGATCACGAGCCATTGGATCTCGGGTGGGCAAATCCAACGGTCATCGGGCGAAGGAGATGCGCGGGTTTTAACTGGCGAGCAAAACGGTTTTGGCAGCGAGCTGTATTGACCGCACCGCCGTGGATCGTCGGGCGGTAAAGGTACAAGGGTCGCAATTCCATTCAAACGGTGATGCGTGGCAGCGAGAAAAGCGAAAACCACTTTTCATCGCAAGTTATCGTGATGTCTCTTCGCGGGTGCAGGTAAACCGAACGTCGTCCGATCGTGGCGGAGATAATCAGACGGTGAGGAAACAATCGAGCAGGTTTTTGATCAGATGCGGTCAGGGACCGTTGGATCGGGGTGCGGTGATCGACGGTTATGATTAAAAGGCGACTATGGATTACGGAGGTGCAGGGTCATGTGCTGGCAGCCTGGCGGTGCTAGGGAGCTTTGTACTTAGCACTTTGGGGCTTGAAGAAACAGGGGCATATTCCGAGTTTTGGAGGAAAAACAGATAGCAGGGGGTTATGAGAGTGTGAACGGAGTGAAGGGGAATGATAAGGATGACTGATACGAGTCCTCTTTGAGCAATAACAACACGGTCAGGCCTGCATTAGACCCTCAAAATGTCCAAGTATGTAGCAGAGCTAACAGGTATCATCCTTTATCTTTTGTCGACGTGATGTTTGGTGACAGTAGGGCTCCTAGAGCCAAGATTTGGATCCAAGAGAGTCAGGATATCCTCCGAGCTCTCAAGGATAACATGGCTACAGCGCAGAACCATCAGAAGCTATATGCTGACAGGGGTCGGGTGGAGAGGCAGTTCGAGGTAGGGGACATGGTCTACCTACGATTACAGCCATACCGACAGTCATCACTGAAGCAGAAGGGAGTTGAGAAGCTCAAGCCCCACTTTTATGGGCCATACAGGGTGATATGCAGGATTGGACAGGTTCCATATGAGTTGGAGTTGCCCCGAGGCAGCAAGATTCAAAACATTTTTCATGTGTCATGCCTGAAGAAGGCATTACGGAAGCAGGTGACCGTGACAGATGAGCTACCACTCATGGATGATGAGGGGCATTTGGTACTGCTGCCGGAGGCTATCATTGACACTAGGGAGAGGCAGCTACGGAGCAAGATGGTCCGCGAATTCTTGGTGAGGTGGAAGAATTTGCCAGATGAGGATGCCACTTGGGAGAGTGAGAAGATCTTACAGCATCCATCACTTCAGTTGCTTGAGGACAAGCAACATTTTGCCGGGGGAGACTGTAATATTCCTAATTAGCTATGGCTAATTGGAATATTTGATTTTGTTTCAATTTTTGCCTTCTATAGTTATTTGTAAATAAAAAGTGAGGAAGGGGGAACATAACTCACTTTAGAATAAAAAGTCACTTCCTAGGTAGCACAACGTTGTGACTTAAAGGGGAGCCAAGGGGGCCAAAGGGGGACGCAGAAATGGAGCCCACGCAGACACATGGAGGAAAAGAACACGTGGCAAGAGGGGAATCATGCAAGAGGAGGTGAGTCTAGGGATTGTGAGAGGCAGAGGCTTTAAAATAGATAGGAGCCCCCTCATTTTGGACCATTCAATTATGTGCATTTTGAGCTAGTCGTTTCGACTTCTGAGAACGTTGGCTATTTAGCTAGTTTGCAGCACTGTTTAGTGCATCAAGTGTCTCCGCTCGGAGATCTCACCTTTAGCCCCGAGGGACTTCGAGTGCCTACTCAGGCAAGGTATTTCCATCGATATTTTGGCAATAGTTTTACTATCAGTTCAGCAGCAGTTTCATCAACTTTTTGGAGGACTGCGCAGCACTTGGAGAGGGACGCAGTTCTTTTTGGTTGCAGTGCTAAATCGGGGTTTGCAGGTTGATTTATGTTGGGAGATTGAGCAGGGGTCCAGCTCTTGTCTCATTGGAGGATTTTGGCAGGGTTTCTGGCAGTGTTTCAGGTGGAGTTTAGAGGGGTTTTCTTCAGTGGCAGCGCAGGGCATTGAGCAACTGCGCAGAACCCCAAGAGGGTGTTTTCCGGGGGTCGGCCATTCCAGGAAAACTTTCTGGGTTTTTCAGGGTTTCTTGAGTAGAGCCCAAATCCAGAGTTTCAGTTTTTTCCGCGGAGGGGAGCAGCCCCAAATCATCATTTGTTTTCTAGCAGCAGCATCCACGCAGAGAGGCCATTCTTGTCATTCTGAGAGTATTTATTCACTTGCCTTGTGCAAGTCGAGGTGCTATATGTCTGATCACCTCTTGTACTTATTTTATTGCTCAGTATAATAAAATGGCTTAGCCTTTCTTGCTGCATTTCTTGTGTATCTGCTTATATTTCCGGTTTATGTCATTATATGTTGTTTTATTGTTATTTATCACTTCTAGGTTACTACATCATTTGCACGTATTTGGTTGGAGTTTGCTGAGGTTTTGAGGGTTATTTCGAGTTAGGAATATTACATAATCCAAGCAACGATTAATTTTACCAGATGCAAGATATTCAAAAGATGCACAAAGTTCTAGCAATTAAATTTCAAAAGATCAAATACTTTAAACAACCACGAAATTTAAATGCTAACCAGTTTCAAATAGTTAATCTCTAGATATAAACATTTAAGCACATTTAACTATGCCACAACAAAAAAAGACTTTAAAAGGAATTTCCAATTTTTAATTAATCTTTTTTCAAAAAAAAATTATTTTTAAATATTATTTTTAATTTTGTTTTATTAAATAAAGTTCTAAATCTAAAATTAACATATAACAAAACTAAAATTAAAATCTAATTCAAAAATCAAAGTCCTAAACTAAACTATGCACTAAACTAAAAATAAAACTTAAATCTAATCTAAATCTAACGCTAACTCAGAAAATAAAACAAAACCCTAAAAACTTTTTTATTTTTCTTAATGATATAAAATTCTAGATTTAAAATTTGACTAAGACAAAAAAAAATCAAATAAATCTAAAATTAAAACTAAACTTTAATTCAAAATCTAATATAAACTAATCTAAATCAAATGAAAATCGAATTTTTTGTTTCAAATTTTTTTTTATATATTAATACATACCTAAAAATAATACGTTAACCTAAAATTTTAATTAATCTAAAGCCAAACCTAAATAAAAAATATATTAAAAAAAAAAAGATCTAATCTAAACCAAGAGCTAATCATATAGCAACACAAAACAAAAAGGAAAATACGCTAACTTAAAAATCTCCAATATGTTCTAATCTATGTTAACCCTTAGCTTTGCCCACACATCAAAAAATAAAAATAAAAATAAAAAATTGAAATCTTGTGTGTGTGTGTACAGGTGATGGCCGTCGGAGGAACGCGGGTCTGGCAGGTTGCTGAGGAGCGAAGGTACAATGATGAAGGGAAGGCTGCACAGGTTTGTAAGAGGCAACACACAGGTTGGATGTAGAGAAGGTTGAGGGATATGCGTAGAAGGTGTGCAGGTCCAGATGGTAGAAGGAAGAGACAGTGGCAGCAAAATGAATTTGCAGGTCAGCGTGAGGTGTGACGGGTGCAGGCAGAATCCAGGACATGGGGAACGGCAGCGTTGAGGAATGCAGCTTAAAGGATGATGAGTTAGCGTGGTATAGAAGCCTGCGTGAGGGGCAAAGGGTTTGCAACGAATATGGACAGGGATGTGGCAATAATGGAGAAGTGTGGGATGGAAGGAGGGATAGCACACAGGTGGAGGGGATAGAGAGATCTACATGAGGGTGAATGGCCAGCGTACTTGGTGCTATGGATTTTTTGCAGGTTGAAGACAGTTGAGCACTATGTGTCAACTGTCCCGATCTGTTAGAGGCTAGGAGGGTGTACACCTTCACTGAGGGCTTGCTTGAGCCCCTCTGTGGACTAGTGAAATCACGCAGACCCTCCATGCTGCAGGAAGCAGTCTTGTGCACCAAAGATCTACAGGGTGCCATCCCCAAGACTAGAGCACCTTTTCCTACACGGACACCCTTTCCACAAAAGGGGCATGAGACTAGACCTCCACCTCAAAGGACCACACAGGGGAGGGGGCGGTTAGATGATGAGGCAAGGAAGGACCTCGGGAGGAGGAAGTTGTGCTTCACATGCATGGATCCTGGGAACCAGGCCATCGATGCACTGTCGATAGAGCACAATATATTGAGGTTTTTTCTGACAGTGACCAAGGGAACGAGGTGGAACAGGATTGTGGTGTGGCAGAGGGTGAGAGTCTGGCTGATAGAGGGCCACCACCAACACCTCCACAGGGAGGGGCATCCCTTGCCCCAGCCAAGGGAGTCCTTGCTTCCTTATGCGGGATTCCCAAATTTTTGACACTTTGGATTAGAGGCACTATACAGGGGTAGAGGGTGTCAATTCTAGTTGACAATGGGGCTACCCACAATTTCATAGATGCCCAATTGGTTCACAGGAGGGGCCTCACCACGGCTGAGTTCGAGGGCTTTTCAATCCTAGAACCAGGTGACCGTACCATACAGTGCACTAGATATGTGCGTTCCTTGACAGTAGTTATGGGGAACTACTCGATGACAGACCATTTCTTTGTGGTCGATGTGCCAGACACCAATATGGTGATGGGTGTCTAATGGTTGTATTCCCTTGGGCGAGTCACGACAGATTAGAGGAAGCCAGAGATGGAGTTCATTGGGCCGGATGGCAAACTGGTAGCTTTGAGAGGCATGCAGTGTTATCCACCTCAGGCAATTTCGGCCCCATAGGATGGAGGCAGACCTGCGACATGGGGGCATTGCATGGACAGTTGAGCTGAGGATCTCAGAGGCTGGGGGACAGGCTCAACCACCACCAACAGACATACAGGCTTTGCTGGACAGATACGCAATGGTGTTTGGGGACATTCCACCTAAGCAACCACCAAACAGGGGATTTGAGCACACTATTGAGTTGGAGTCAGGTGTGCAGGCAGTTATCACCACCCCTTATATGCATCCCAAGGCCGATAAGGACGAGATAGAGAAGGCCATCCGGGAGCTACTAACATTGGGCCATATGAAGCCAAGTTCCAGTCCTTTCGATTCTTCAGTGGTATTGGTAAAGAAGAAGGATGGAACCCTTCGGATGTGCATTGACTATCGTGCCCTCAACCGAAAGGCACTGAAGAACTGGTACCCCGTCGCCCGCATAGATGAGCTTAGAGGAGCCAAGTACTTCTCCAAGATTGATCCGCGTTCAGGGTACCACCAAATCAGGGTGATGGATCAGGATATCGCTAAGACAACTTTTCGCTGCCACTATAAGCACTTCGAATTCTTGGTCATCCCATTTGGGCTGACCAACGCTCAAGCCACCTTCTGGTCATGCATGAACCATGTCTTCCAAGCACAATTGAGGAGGTTTGTGCTAGTTTTTTTCATGACATTCTTATTTATAGTCGAACATGGGAGGAGTACCTCCAACACTTAGAGGAGGTACTACACATTCTGGAAGAGTAGCAGTTTTATGCCAAGCTCTCTAATTGCGAGTTTGGGTTGACAGAGATGCTCTACCTAGGGCATATCATTGGTGTTGATGAGGTAAAGGTCCATGAGGAGAAGATTCGAGCCATCCAGGATTGGCCAGTACCCCGAGATGTGATTGCGCTGAGGGGCTTCTTGGGCATTTGCATCTATTACAAGAAGTTTGTCAAGGGGTTCTTACAGCTGGCAACACCCTTGACCGACTTGACCAAGAGAGGGGCTTTTGCATGGACTGATGGGGCATAGGTTTCCTTCAACCACCTCAAGGAGGTGATGAGCAGTTAACCGGTCTTGGCAATTCTGGATTTTTCCTAGCCATTCATTGTGGAGCGTGATGCATCCGGGGTAGGAGTTGGAGCAATATGGTCATAGGAGGGGCATCCCATTGCCTTCGAGAGTCAGAAGCTCCTACCACATGAGCTGTCATATTCCATATATGACAAAGAGATGCTGGTCATCATGCATGCATTGGCCAAATTCTGTCAGTGCTTGGTGGCCAACAAGGTTTGAGTGAAGACTGCTCACAACAGTCCTCGACACTTCATGGGGCAGCAGGGCCTCAATGAGAGGCAACAGACATGGGTCATCAAGGTGCAGGCCCATGACTTCGATATATAGTATGTGCGGGGAAAGCACAATGTGGTGGTCGATGTTGTATCTTGGAGACCAACTGGGTTATCCCTCATGAGCATCTGCCATGATTGGAAGGCCCAGTTGTTGGTGGAGTACTCCAAGGACAGGAGGGCATGCGAGGTATTGGAGGGTACCCATGCAAATGAGCATTACCGAGTGATGCATGAGGTTAGCTATTACAAGGGGCGCATTTTCTTAGTGCCCAACTCGCAGCTAAGGGAGAGGGTGCTCCAGGCAGCACATGATTCACCATTATCCGAGCATCAGGGGTTCTGAAAAACTTATATGGCAATCAGGGAGAGATTCATGTGGAAGGGCCTCAGGTGGGACGTACTGCACCACGTACGGGAGTGTGAGGCCTGTCGGAGTTACAAGGGGGAATTGATCCACCCCGCAGGATTGCTACATCCACTTCCCATCCCTGAGGGGAAATGGGAAAGTATTTCTATGGATTTCATCACAGGGCTCCCCGGAGTCCAGGGGAAGGATTGCATCTACGTAGTGGTCGACAGGTTGACCAAATTTGCTCACTTTTTCGCCATCCCCACCAGATACATGGTCGCACAGGTTGCGGAACTGTTCTTCCAAGAGATTTTCAGATTGCATGGGCTCCCCAAGAACATTGTGAGTGAGGAACAGCAAGTTCATGGGAGGCTTCTGGAAGGAGATTTTCAGATTGGTCAGGATCGAGCTCACTCCTAGCACTAGCTACCATCCTCAGATAGATGACCAGACTGAGAGGGCTAATCAGTGGTTGGAGGGGTAGTTGGGGAATTATGTGACTAGTCAACAAAGGGCTTGGATTTGGTGGTTGAATCTGTGCGAGTACTGCTACAACACCACGCACCACATGTCCATTGGTATGACTCCTTTTTGTGCTTTATATGGATATGATGCATTATCTTTTGCTGACATTGCTTTTGGAGACAGACGGGCCCCAAAGGCCAAAGATTGGGTCCAAGAGAGGCAAGACATCCTCAAGGCTCACAAGGATAACTTGGTGACAACCTAAAATCAGCAAAAGGTATACGCAGATCGGCATAGGACACAGAGAAATTTCGAGGAGGGGGGCTTGGTGTACTTCCGGCGACAGCCTCACGGGAGCAGGATCCACAATGTTTAACATGTCTCGCATCTTAAAAAGGTGTTAGGACAATAGGTGACAGCAGCAGCTGAACTACCCCCACTAGATGATGAGGGCTACTTGGTTTTGGAACCTGAGGCCATTTTGGAGAGCAGAGAAAGGACACTGAGGAGCAAGACCATTAGAGAGTTCTTGGTGCGCTGGAAGAACTTACCAGGTGAGGATGCCACCTGGGAGGGTGAGCACATGTTGGAGCACCCAACTTTGAGGTTGCTTGAGGGCAAGCAACATTTGGGACAGGAGGACTATCATGTCCCTTCTCAAACACATTTGTAACAGGGTGTTGTTACACAATTTTGCACATTTTTGGCTAAGGAAGAGGACCCACCAATTTCGACTTAGGGTCTTAGGAGGCAATTTGACTTAATTTGGTTGCTCATGGAATGTGGGGGCCACCCTATGGGAATTCGAATTGGCCCATTCGAATAGCTTGGAGGGGTGGATGGAGGGGCCCACATGAGGAAAGGGAGGCCCAAGGGGTTATAAGGAGGGAGCAGCTCTCATTTTGGTTTCATTATTACATCTTACAATCAAAATCACTTGACTGTTCACTCTGCTGTTTAGCTAAGTCAACCGGCTGTTTAGCCACGAATCTTTCAAGCGGGGGATTCAACCTCTACTTCAGGGGACCATTCGTGCCTGCCCTAGAGAGGCAGTTCCACAAGGATTTCAGGAGTTTCGAGGCAGTGAGATAGCACCACCATTCAGCGCAAAGAAGGGAGTGTGTATTTCTTGGCAACCAGAGAATACGCAGAGGGAGATAGAAGCCATCAGAGATCAGATGTTTGCTAGGAGAGTTAGAGAGTTGAGGAAGCAGCTATAGGCCAACATCCTTGTTGAGTTTTACAGCCAACAGAGCCGGCATTCCAGCAGTTCGAATTGCTGGGCTAGGGGACAGCGCAAAGACCACTCCAACATTTTTCCGTGGAGCTTAGCAACAATTGTCTTAGGCCAATAGCTCATCCGAGAAGTCAGGGATTTGATAGCAAGTGTTAGCCCAACTCTTTGGGGGCATTTCCGGGAGGATTTACAGGCAGTTTCCAGCAGGCCGAGTTTTGCAGTTGCAGGCTGCAGCTGAAGTGGAGCTCCAAGGGGGTCAATTTTCAGAAGTCTAAACGAGCCAAAATCCTTCATGGGTTTTTTTGGGTTTAGGCCAAGGAGTCCGAGGTTAAAAACACATAATTTTCTGGGCAGTAAAACTGCACCTTCCAGCCATTCGAACTTCAGCAGAAAGGCAGTTTTCTGGGGCAATGCAGTGTAGAGTGGTGCAGCAGAAGGACAACCTTCACTTCAGCCATTTTCTCACTTGGGTTTGGTCATTCTTGTCCATTGAGACAAGCCCAGGTGCACTATCTTGTCATCCATTGTATTTGGCCTTCAGAAAATTAATAAAATGGCTCAACGGTTCATATTTGCAGCTTTTCTATGAATGTTTAATGACTATTTCGTTTTTATAAATTGTTGCACAAATTATTTGCTTTATATCACTTGTATTTCCTATTTAGGATCATTACAAAGATCTACAAGATGAGATGTTGAGAAGTGACTTCCAATGGCCGAAGAGAGTATGGTGGCCGATTTGCCATTTTTCTTAATTAAAAATGACTTTAATTAGTCATTTAATTAAGGAAAAATAATTAATTGGAGGAAATGGGACAAAAGTGACTTAAGTGAAATAAAATAAAATTAAAAGGTCACTTAAGATAAATTCAATGATGGAGCTTCTAGAATAATAATAAAATAATAAAATAAGATGCTTCCAGAGGCTTAGAGATCTATCCATCAGATCCAAAAAAAGAGGAGGAGGAGGTCATTTGGAGACATCTTGGTTTTGATATGTTTTCTTGTATGAGAGGTTGAGAACATTTCTCTACTCCATTGGTAGCCCCAGGACGAAACCCCTTGGGTGGTTTAGAGAGATTGGGTGAGCATCCATCTCCCCTTGGTGGATTCATTCAAAATCCACAGGTGTAGTGATTGATTTCATGTTTCAGTTTCGAGGTCGATATCAGTATTATTACATATCTTGGAGAGTCGTTCCCATCTATTGGATTGACATATATTTCTATAATAAAGTTGGATCTTGTTCTTGCATTTCTCATTGTTCCTCATGTTGTGATCTTTTATTGAGATTTTGTGCAATTTATGGATTTATGGTTTGGGTTTTACATGGCAATCTTTTATTAAGTGCATGATAATTTTATGAGAAGTGTTTGTTCCAAATTTATTTAAATTGGGACACTACAGTGGTATCAGAGCTAGTGTTCCTTCCAGCCTAAGGGTTTTATTGCAGACCAGACCAAATTTGTTGTATTGTTCCTGATGATTGTTCATTGCATACATTTTGATAGCCAAGGCCATGACGAACCAAGCCAAAAATAATAAAAAAATTATCGCCACTGTGATTTGGCACAGATTTGTGAGGGCCACTAGTGGACTGAATTTTGATGAAGAGCTCACAAATTGGACTGGTCCATGCTGTCACGAAAATGACTCAAGTTCGATTCCTTGTGTGCAAACTCGGATGTTGTTGTTTGTATAGACACCACAAAGTGAGCGATCAGCGAAAACCACTGAGAAGTCAAAACGGAGGAGCAAGAGAGACAATTTTCTCTGCATGCACATGTTGAGTCATCCAAGTCAGGTTTTCGATGTTGTTTTGACAAGAGGCCGAGTCGGGCTGAGGGTCATCATTCTCTATGGTTGAGCCGCCATTGTCATAGAAAATCAGTGGATCCCAACTCTCCAATTACATATTGCACGAGGAGACCATACATTGACCCATCACAGGCACAAAAGTTGAATCTCATTACCGACCGAGTCATTGTACTAAGTTGCACGAAACGAGGAAATGGGTACGAGTTTCCGAAACAGGAAGCGATACGAAACACGACCTCCCCAAATTTTGGAAACGAGGAAACGCGAATATATATGTGTGTGTGTGTGTGTGTGTGCAATCATAAAGCATATATGATACATTATAATTTATTACACTTAAACATTAAGATTTATTTACATCACATTTACTCATGAATGATCACATAATGAAAATAAAAATATAGGAATATCCAAAAGCAACCTTTATTATATATCCAAATCTCAAAATCAGCCTTTATTTATATTAGTATATGAGGCTGCAAGTACAATAAAGACTATAAGGCTGCAAGAGAGAGATCCAAATCATGATTTTCTGCATCCACATCCCATTCTTTAGAAGGACCACTGTTGTATTGGGAGTCTCCTCCTACATAGTCGAACGACTTTAGTGCTCTTGATTAAATACAAGTTTCATACCCTAGTACCCTACATGATCTTGATTATTGGGAGTTTCCCTGCATAGAGGGCTTTGGTTCTCTTGATTAAATACAAGTTCCATACCCTAGTACATGATAAAATCCAATGGAAACATTGAAATCCCCCCCAATCCTGAAATCCTGAAAAAAATAGATAAGTCTGCTAGATTTTGAGTGAGATTAAAATTCTACTTCCCATATGAAATCCAATGAGGGGCGAAACCACTCTCAACATCCTGAGTCATTTCATGGTAATGTTAAAAATTTAAGTAAAAGGATGAAAATGAAAAATAAAGGAAAATATCACTTTTACTGCATTACCATGAACTGCATATGCCTCAAACTTCCTGATGAACTACATATCAACACTAGGGCAAAAATTCACTTTTATAACTTTGGACACGCATCTAGAAGCAACTGGAAGTCACTAACATACCCTAACAATAAATTAAAAAAAAAACAAATTAAAAAAAAACACAAGTTAATGAGGAAACGTGGGTCGTGCGGCCGTGGAACGCGTTTCCGGCCGTACTGGGCACGTTTCTGTTTCAGGAAACGCAGCGTTACAGCCGGAAACGCGTTTCACGGCCATATCAAACGCGTTTCCGCGTTTCGTACCAGTTTCCTTACAGAAACACACCTCTATACCACGTTTCCTGCAACATATCGAATCTCGAATCTTTGAGGTAGATACTCAAACCCATGGAGGATAAAACAGAGTTAGATGGTGGGTCGAATCTACTTAATGAAGAAGCACGAGAAGCCACAGTGATTTTGTACGAGTTTTTACACCTAGAGCAAATTGGATGTTGTTCCACAGTGAGACGGAGCCAAGTATAGATCTAATCAGGTCAAATATCATTTCTTTGGTGATTGATCATACTCATCCTCAGAAGCTAGCTAGTAACAAATTGCCGAAGGATGTGCGCAGTTTGGATCAGTGTAACACGTCCAATTCAGTGGCTGGGAGGGTGCACGTAATTAACGCAGAGGGGCGATATTTGTAGCTGAAGCATTGCCGTTCGTTTTGGGGCCCGACTGCAATCATAACGTGCTGCTACCACTGGAGCAAAGCCGCATCATAAAGATCGAGTAAATTTGGCCGCATAAGGGATCTATGCCATAGAATGATTTGCTCTGAGAGTTACCTGTGCGCAGAGGCTTTTCGACACAGCATTTTGTTGGGGGTGTGCCTGTCATTTGTTCGTTGTTATTAGAGAAGGTCAATATGATTACTGTGTTGACATTGTAAAGGGGCCAGTAATCAGTAACAGAGTGAATAGACACAGTGATGAAGGTGCACAGTAATTAGAGTATGACAACTGAAGTGGATTGCTTAAGAAGGTTCAATTATCTTCCTGTAGCAAAGACTATGAATCATTTTTTTTTTGCATTACTCAGTTCAGCTAAAACAGAACACCTGTAACTGAATGTATGCTAGTACATTGTATTGTAGAAGTAAAGGCAAGGCATTTGTGTGCCAGTATAATTTGTATTGCGAGGAAATTTGCTAGTATATCATGTTGGTTATAGAGCTCTGATTTATGACTACTATGCCTTGTGCAGCCAGAGTTCATCAGTACATTGCTTAAGGGATATATTGTTGTCATGTTCAATGCATGAGGTGTATTTTTTAGTCCAAACCAATATATTGTCAGTAATGGGTTGTCAATATCTGTAGCAGAGAGCCTACCAGCCTTGATGTTGCTGATGCATATTGATGCCAACACCACATAAGGCTGAGTGTGACTTTTAAATGTTGTTGATTGATGATTATTGTTGGTAAAGAAAAATGACCGATAAGGAGAAAGGCATTAATTAGAGCAGGGTTCGAGCTTGTTGTCATCCATATTTTCCAGAGATTGGCTACACCTTGCTGGACAGCATATGGTTTTCTTTTTCACGTAGGACAAGTCCCTTTAGTTGTTCATTATTTCTGGATGTTTCCTGTGGTTTCAAAGTGCTGAAGTGAACAACCCAAGTTCCTCCACTCTATTGGCAATCTTTTTATTTTGTCCTACAGCTTGTGTTATCATAGTTGAAGTCTTTGTATTTAAATGCCCTTTATTCCTGAGGATAAATATCAGTTAGTAGCCATTATGTATTTCTGAGTAAGTGAAGGGAAGCTCATTTACTACAGAGATAAATCATCTACAATGCCTTATCATTTCCGGAAATTTATGGGCATCTATATCTGATTGTGCATATATCTCTTTGAGCAAACAAACAAAAACATGTCTGCAACCTACCTCATTCAACTGTTGGGATAACAGAACACTTTGTTTAAATTCCACAAGGAGATAAAGTTTATTTCCCAAGTGAAGTCACTTACAGTAATAGAGCCTCTCTTTTACACAACAATACCTGATTCTATTAGCAATGTTCTGTTCATGGTCATAATTTACAATAGGGGTGTCCACTTCTTGTTTCATTGTTAAACAGTCCATGTCTTGTATCCACTTGCTAGTTGCTGCATAAAAAGAAATTTGCTATATTTCTGTTGTCAAGTCTTAAATGAGTCAGAGTCTTGAGCTACCTCATCATTGTATGGTTGTGTTATAAGTCAGGAGAGGTCAGTCAAAGAAGCTTGAAGTAAAACATGGATGAAACCCTCATAAATTCCCTTAATAACTCAGCAACAACAATCAACAAACCTTTCTCAAGAGGGTTCCATGCCATTCTTCAACAAGAGAAGCCAAAGGATTTACAGAAGGAGTCGGACGTAGGACCCACAATCTTTGCACTTCGGACAGATTTGAAACACATGAGGGTCACAGTGAAAGCTCTTTTCAAACTGGACAAACTAGATTCTCTTCTTTCCAATGTGGGTCAATCAGAGGGGACGAAACTAAGTTGGGCTCTAAAACCAGCATGTTTCCACTAATACAACCCAAGTTCATGGAGTGCCCTCGTGAAGGTGTCAAACTTCTAGTAGCATCTTATCTTAGTAACATCACGAGGCTGGCCGCACCTATAACCCCTTAGAATGATGATATTATGAGGGGATTTTTCAGATTGATAGTAGATACCTTTCAGGATTTGGATAACAGTGAGGGTCCAACATTTGGGAAGAAGCTTGAGATTCTTGAAACCATGGCCTTGATTAAATCTTATGACATCATGCTTGATTTGGGGTGTGATGACTTGATCCATCAGATGTTCCAATGCTTTTTTAACATTAAGAGACATCACTCTAACATGGTCAAAGCAAACATGTTATCCATTTTGTCTTCAGTTATGGGAGATCGTGATGCCATTTGTAGAGAGTTGCGGGCTAGATTGTTGACCATTTGGAGGAGAGAACAGTTGGTTTCACCTGTTGCTTATGAACTAGCCGAAAGGTTGGTTGAGCAAAACATTGGGTTGTTCAGGAGACAGTTGACTAGGGAGGAGCTGCTCAAGCTTGGTGGATCATGCAGCAAGAAAGTTGAAGAGGAGGGGTCTTTGCTTCATTTGCAAGGGAACTTGGGGACTTAATCACTCATGCTTGAGTGACACTGAGGAGATGATAGAGGTATAGCAGAAGGAGATTCTTTTTGACTTTCAGGATGAGGATTCTTCTTTGGACGAGTCCATGGGTTCATACGAGGATGCCTCTATGGAGCATGATTCAGCTCAAGAGGATGATATGCACAGTATGCATGATGAGCTTTTTGGGGAAAGCCAGTTGGAGGTTCATGTTGAGCCTGTGATGGTGGAGGATGAGCAGCCATCCTTGGGGTCAGCCATTGATGATGAGGAGATAGTTGTATAGACAGCTTGCAGGAAGGCAGTATTTGTAGACACTTGTCCTCTGGAGGTGTTGGGGATTGACAGGGTAGTTTGGCAGGAGGCTACTAGATGGCAGGAGTTGTTAGAGATGGTGGTGTATCCATCTTCGAGCCGACCCACCGATGAGTTATGGGTATATGCACAAGAAGTTGGCAGAGTTGCAAGACTTTCAGGGAGAAGCCCTCTCTAGGAGTACATAGATAAGGCTTGCAACACAGTTTAGCGACTTGTACCCATTACAGGGTCAGAAGCAGGGCTTTCTCGATGGATATTGTTGACTGACCAAGCAAGGTTGCATGAGTGGGGCACGGTGCAGCATAGGGGACTTATCAGCTATATAGATGCCTATGCATCCAATCCTTCACATGAGATGGATTGGTCAGAGATCATGAATGGTATCCTATTGATGGTGTGATATCCTTAGTCAGTGGCATAGTAGAGAGGGGACCCCGAGACATGTCAAAGACTACGTGCTCTAGTTGGCAGTGGGATACAAGTCGACAACTCTTCAGCGTTCCTTTCTGGGATCAGGAGAGCTGGATTAGCTGTGAATTGAGTCAAGGGTTGGACTCAGGAGAAGTGATGAGTTGGTACGCAGTTGGTGGGGCAACATTTTCAGCCGAATCTATAGCACAACAGGAGTCATGGAGCATTGATGTTCCCTCTTGGTGGCATTGGGATCTAGGAGGATTTGTAGATGACAAATTCAGTCGAACATTGGTCTGGGATCCGGAAATTTAGGGGTCCGTTCATGGTGGGATGACACTGTTGCAGAGCATCACCCATTGGTTCGTATGGGATCCTGGCATTGAGTTTTAGTTGCGTTGGGCCACCGGATTGGTCCACAAATTGGATTGCTTGAGGGCAAGCAATCTTGGGGCGGGAGGACTATGACATCCCCATTTGTATTTTCCTCCATGATACAGTGAGAATGGATTTCCAGGGCAGGTGATGGCTAGGTCAGTGGAGCAGGATTATGTCATCAAGGGTTTCGATGGAGTTTTGAATTTTTTTATGGGATCTAGTGGCATTCACTTGGCATATTTCATCATCCGCACAATTTGTGTTTCATTTCGTCGCATTCCAACAACTTTCGAAAATTAGCATTATTATGGGACCTAACTTAATTAATTATGCTAAAGGTGACATTCTGGGGAGATTAATTGATGGAACACCTCAATGTAATAGCTCGTTGGAACCGGAACGAGAAGATCTATAGGATGGGATGCTGAGAAGTGACTTCCAATGGGCAAAGAGAGTATGGCGGGCGATTTGCCATTTTTTAAAATTAAAAATGACTTTAATTAGTCATTTAATTAAGGAAAAATAGTTAATTGGAGGAAATGGGCCAAAAGTGACTTAAGTGAAATAAAATAAAATTAAAAGGTCACTTAAGATAAAGTCAATGCAAGAGCTTCAAGAACAATAATAAAATAATAAAATAAGATGCTTCTAGAGGCTTGGAGATCTCTCAACCAGATCTATAAAAGAGGAGGAGGAGGTCATTTGGAGACATCTTGGTTTTGATATTGTTTCTTGTATGAGAAGTTGAGAACCTGGTTCTCTACTCCATTGGTAGCCCCAGGATGAAAAACCTCAGATGATTTAGAGAGATTGGGCGAGCACCCATCTCCCCTTGGTGGATTCATTCAGAATCCACGAGTGTAGTGACTAATTTCCTATTTCAATTTGGAGGTTGGTATCGGTATTATTACATATCTTGGAGGGTCGTTCCTAGCTATTGTATTGACATATATTTTTATAATAAAGCTGGATCTTGTTGCTGCATTTCCCATTGTTCCTCATGTTGTGATCTTCAATTAAAGGAAAGTGCCTTGATTTGGTGGGGAAATCTGGAAAAACAGTTGCACCTTACATCAGATAATGTCCCTTGGGAACTATTTGAGGAAAGGTTCTGCGCGAAGTATTTACCTGCATACTTTCAACAACAGCAAGCCTGCGCCTTTCATACATTAATTCAAGGAAATAAAACGGTGGAAGAGTACGAGATAAGGTTTATGGAGCTTGTAAAATACATTCACTACTTAGATTCTGATGAACATCAAGCTAAACGCTTCATATTTGGGTTAAATCCTCACATTAGAGCCTTGGTAAGCATGTGGAAACCATCATCAATAGCTGAGGCAGTTGAATGTGGTCGATATGCAGAAGAACACCTTGGAATCAAAAAAGATACAGGACCAGCAGGGCCTTTACAATCAGGATTTCCAGGAAAGACTCCCCGAAACTTCTTCAGAGGAGGTAGCTCGAGGCCACCTTACAGTAACAGGTTTACCCCAAGAAATATAGGATCAAGAGCTCCCATTGCAGTAAACACTATAGTTGCAGAAACATCTAACACCAGTCCATGGACATCTCAAGGGACTGCCAGTAGAGGAAGAAATTTGAGAGGAATCAACATGAGAGGACGAAGCTCGTTCTCTAGAAATTCACGTCCTGATTCAAGAGGATCAACACAGTTTAATTGTTGGGGATGTGGGGGACCACATTTGCAACGTGACTACCCAGAAGCTTCGTCAAATATATTGCATAGGACTGGAAAGGAACCGATATCAAACAATCGAGGTAATCATAGAATTCATGCAGTTGTCAGCAACGACCAAGCAGCGCATCAATCCACTGTAGTGGAATCTTCAGGTATTATCAATGGTATAAAACTCAAAATCTTATTTGATACTGGTGCCACAGATAGTTTCATTTTGTCATATGCATTAAACAAATGTGGGTTGGCAGCTCGTAGACAAAATGATTTTCATCAGGTGGAAATGGCCTCAGGAGAACTCCAATCCGTGGACTTAAGTGTGGATCAATGCAAAATTGATCTAGGGGTCTGTACGACTAAACTGAAAGTTTATGTCAAAGCCTTGGGAACTTATGATCTTATCATAGGTATGGATTGGCTAGAAGCTCATCAAGCTTGGGTAGACTGTTATGGGAAAAGAATTCTAGGCATGAATAATGAAGGAGAAGTAATTCGAATTTAAGGAATCAAGAGGAAGGTATCTTTATGCTACATATCAGCAATGAAAATGAAGTGTTGTTTAAGGAAAGGTTGTTAGGCTTATGTAATTCAAGAAGTAAGCGAAGGAAAAGGACCATCCTTAGGAAAATATCTGGTGTTAACCGAATTCCCGGATGTATTTCCAAAAGAACTACCAGGATTACCCCCGGTAAGAGAGTTGAATCTCACTATTGAATTAAAACCAGGTACTCAACCGATCTCTAAAATGCCTTATAGAATGACCGCTCCAAAACTTCAAGAATTGCAAATTCAATTGAAGGAACTATTGGATATAGGGCATATTCGGCCTAGTATATCACCTTGGGGCACTCCTGTAATTTTTGTGAAGAAGAAAGATGGATCTTTAAGATTATGCATAGATTATCGAGACTTGAATCGAGCTACAGTAAAGAATCAATACCCTATGCCGTGAATCGATGATCTTTTCGATCAAATGAAAGGCGCTGCTATCTTTTCAAAAATTGACCTTCGATCAGGATATCATCAACTAAGGATTTCTGAAAATGATATTTCTAAGACTTCATTCCGGACACGTTTTGGACATTATGAATTTACTGTGGTACCATTTGGATTAACAAATGCGCCAGCAGTATTCATGAATCTTATGAACAATGTTTTCCGTGAATATCTTGATCAATTTGTGCAAGTCTTTTTAGATGATATCCTCATCTATTCCAAGAATAAGAAAGAGCATGAAGATCATTTACGGATGGTATTGTCCTGCCTTAGAGAACGTCAGTTGTACGGAAAACTATCCAAGTGTTCATTATTTCAGGAAAGGATTCATTATTTAGGTCATATCATATCAGGTGAAGGGATTTCAGTAGATCCTAAGAAGGTAAAAGCGATCATGGAATGGCCAATACCAAAAAATGCACATGAGATACGAAGCTTTATGGGTTTAGCCGGTTATTATCGAATATTTGTGGAGGGATTCTCAAAATCGCAAAGCCAATTACAACCCTTCAGCGTAAAGGTGTTAAGTATGAATGGACTGAGGAATGTAATAAAGCATTCTCTGAACTCAAAAGACTACTCACCAATGCACCAATTCTAAGAGTCCCTGATATGGACAAAGATTTTACGGTATGTACTAATGCATCCAAAAAAGGGTTGGGCGCAGTGTTAATGCAGGATAGAGGAGTGACAGCATATGCTTCTAGAAAGTTAAAACCTCATGAAGAACTCTATGCTACTCATGATTTAGAATTAGCCGCTGTAGTGCTAGCTTTAAAGATTTGGAGACACTATCTAGTGGGATGAAGTTTTACACTTAAAAGCGACCATCAAAGGCTACAATATTTGTTCACCCAAAAAGACTTAAATGCCAGACAAAGGCAATGGAGTGAATTCCTAAGCGAATATGACTTCGGAATATCATACATTAAGGGAAAAGAAAATGTGGTAGCAGATGCTTTAAGCAGAAGACCTCGGATATTCTCTCATACCCATTACAGTAGACTTAAGACAACGAGAACTGAAACATCTTATAAAAGATAGCTGGTATTTAAAGGTGAGATCGGGTCTTGAGGGTAAAAAGGCAAATGAATCTAAATTTGAGGGATATGAATTAGAAAACGATGGGATCTTATGATTCCATGGAAGGATGTATATTCCTAATAATAAGGATCTTCGAGACACTATCCTTGGGGAAGCCCACAGAGCAGTATATTGTGCTCATCCTGGAGTAGGGAAAATGTATGCAGATACCAAGAAACTCTTCTTTTGGTCAGGCATGAAGCGTGATATCATTCAATTTGTTGCAAAATGTTTGGAATGTCAGCAAGTAAAAGCAGATCATTGTCACCCAGCGGGTCTCTTACAACCTCACGACATTCCTATGTCTAAATGGGAGATCATTTCTATGGATTTTATCACTGGACTACCTCTTACTTCTCAAAGACACAATTCCATTTTGGTAGTAGTGGATAAATTAACAAAAAGCGCCCACTTCATTCCCGTAAGAGATACTTACGATGTTGCTGACGTAGCCCGAGCATTCATAAATGAAGTTATCAGATTTCATGGAGTACCTAAGAAGATTATATCCAATAGAGATTCACGATTCACTTCTAGATTCTGGACTTGCATGCAGGCAGCTTTAGGAACTCAGCTAAATTTAAGCACTGCTTACCATCCTGAGACTGATGGGCAAACAGAAAGAGTAAATCAAGTACTTGAAGACATGTTGTGAATGTATGTTATGGATCAGCAATCACACTGGGAAAAGTATTTACCCTTAGTCGAATTCGCATACAACAACAGTTACCACAGTTCGATTGGAATGCCTCCATTTGAAGCATTATACGGCAAACCTTGCAGAACACCGTTAAGTTGGGACAGGTTAGAAGATCGAGTGATAATAGGACCAGAATTAATCCATGAAATGGAAGCACAGGTAAGACAAATTAGACAACGATTAAAGGAAGCACAGGATAGACAAAAGAGTTATGTTGATGCTCACAGAACTGATAGGGGGTATGAAGTAGGGGATCAGGTTTTCATCCACATCAAACCGAATAAAAGTACTATTCAATTCAGAAAATGGACAAAGTTGTCACCCCGATTTATTGGACCATTTAAAGTCATGGAAAGAGTTGGACCTGTTGCCTATCGTCTTGCCCTGCCACCTCACCTGCATAGAATTCATAATGCATTTCATGTTTCTGTATTAAGACATTATATAGTTGATCTATCTCATAACCTTCAATGGAAGGAATTGCAGGTATCGGACGAGGGAGTCGTATCAGTCGAACCGTTACGTATACTGGAACGTAGGGTTCGACAGCTGAGGAACCGCCTGGTGGACCAAGTTAAGGTCCAATGGGACAAGTATAGTCCTAGATCAGCTACTTGGGAAAATATAGAGTACATATGTCAAATATACCCTAATCTATGTCAATTTTGAAGAACTTTAAACTATGTTTAGTATATATTTACTTCATTGCAATCAGAGACTCAGAAACATTTTGCATGATTATAGATAAACGTGAAAATTTTGTGACATAATATATGTTTAACTTCTGCTGGTACATGGATACCAAAACAATATATGTTGTTGATCTTACTAAATTATAGTTGTCAAAGTAAAGTTAAGATAGTTAAATGATTTTACTTCTGATAGAAATTAAGATATTATGAATCTGTTTTATTTATATGATCAATGGAATAGAAATCAGGGAATAATTACATTTTAAATGAAAGTCAAACGACATGCATGGACTATGGCAAAATATGTTATACTGTAGTGACATATGTGAATAATACATGAGTTATTTTGAATATGCTGATGCACATTTTATGAATGCATGGATAAGTGTATGATTGCAGATAATAAACAGTTACCGAGATGACCACGTGATGACAGAACCTTAGAACAATTAAAGCTCAAAGTGATTCTATGATAGGGTATTAGCCCCAATTCTACTGGGAGGGGTGTAGGTGTTGCCCACCGTTTATCCTCCGAACCCTGGAGTCATGGGAGGAGTGTGTGAATCACGCTCCCCTAGACATGCGATGATGACTGTCGGATGCCTACTAGGAATCAGGTCAGTATAACCGACGCTGTCACTTTAGAGCTTATGAATGGTTAGGTCAGTGAAACTGACGCCATGGCATACTCCAGTAGAGGACGGATAGGATGGGAGCGGAAGAGATTAGGAAGGATAGGATGATTTTAGAATAGCTTGGGAACCTGGATAGGGCAAGACATGTCCATTAAAATCATAAACCTAAAACTCTAATTTTATAGTCTCTTGATATTTAAATAAAAAAATTTAAACCTAAGAAGGGGGTTAAGTGTTACTATCATAAGTAATCAGATAAAATAAAACTCTAACTTCGGGACGAAGTTTTCTGAAGGGGGAGTGTATCTAACGACCCATCTATAAATACAAAGAACGCAAGCATAATAGCAAGTATACGGTACATGCATATGATAGCTACATATGCATGTGTCGCATACACTGCACTAGTATTTTATACTAAATTGATTATAAGTGCTAAATACCATGACTCTTCTGGGAAAAGAAGTTCTACTCGTTCATCAACATCGTGTAGTGTATGGTTAGATCAAAAGGACTATATATATATTATATGCTCCAGAATAATGATAAAAATCATATTAATAGAATAGAATAAAGGTTAAGTAATAACATAAATCATTAACTAATATAAAGTTCTAAACTTTATATTAAAACAAATATGAATAAACTTCATATTAAATAAATATAAATTAAACTTTATATTAAAATAAATACAAATTAAACCTTATACTAAAAATAAATATAAATCAAAGTTTGTAACATAGTAAAAGTATATATATAAACGATGTAATAAAATTAAAAGGCAAACAATGTAATTAAAGTTAAAGATTCGTGAATGTACCCAGGGTCATCTTAAAAGATTATATAATTAGCTTCTGATCTCAAAGACGTGGGCAGAGGCGTGGCAGTAGGAGGGGGAGCGATGGCTGCAGGAGGGAGGGCGGCCACCGCCAAACCCAAGGCTATAAACCGCAAGCAATGGGCTGAGAAGGGGGGAACAAAATCAGGAGAAAACCAGGAGAAAACCCGGAGAAAAACCAGGAGGACAAACCAGGAGGAAGAACTAGCCATTGGAAGAGCTTCGAGTGTTCTGAGGTTCTGGGCACGGGGGACAGTCAATTTCTGTGAGACGCTTACTGGATTGAGCAGCCAGGCTCTGCTCAGTCTGGCTGGATGGAATTGGTCTCTCGGTAATTGGAGCAGAGTAGCCGCAAGCATCATCAACTACACCAGTTCAGGTAGCAATTCAGGTAGGTACCTGCTTTAAATTTTTTACTGTTTTTGTATATCTGTGTTTTATGGTTCTTACAGTCGAGTTGCTCTCCCTTCAGGTATCCAAACCTACGCAGTCTTCAATCATCCCTCAATCCGTTGCCGATCCAATAGAATCTCCATCATCCCGCGTCCATCCTGCAACCTGCAAGTGCTCACAAGCTCCTCAACCTGCGTTGAAACCTTGTCGAGTACCGATCTCACTGCTTCCGTTGAGCTCCCTGTCCTCTTCAATGCTGCCACCACCTTCGAGTTTTCACCTGCGGAATTTCAATAACATACGCTTCATCTTTTATTGATGCGTTTTAAAGAAATTCGATTTTGTTTATTTAGTTTAGTTTAGGGTTACATGTGTTGGATTTATGAATGTTATTTAAGCTTAGCTTTAGAATTATATCTTAGTCATGTTTTGATTTTATTTCATTTTAGTTTTGGTGAAGGAATTTTAATTTTGAGTTTGGTTTAGCTTTAGAATTAGATTTAGTTTATTTGATTTTTTTTTAAGTTACGCTTTAGTTTTAGCACTATATATATTAGATCTAATTCAGATTTTAGTTTAATCCTAGTTTCAAATTTAGAATCTTATAATCATATAACAATAAAAAATCATAAAAATTATAAAATTATAAAAACGCGCAGAGTTTCTTTTAGTTTAGATTTTAATTTTATTTAGTTTTGGATTTATTTAGATTTTAGTTTATTTCATTTTAAGCTAGAAATTCATAAAAATATATATATATAAATCATTTAAATTTTATTTATTTATTTTTTTTTTTTTTTTTTTTTTTTTTTTTTTTTTTTTTTTTTTTTTGCTGATATATTTTTTTGTGTGGCATTTAGTCTTAGCATATTTTGTCATGTTTCCAAATTTTGGTGTATTTCACTAAGGCTAATAGATTTTTGATATGGGATTAATATTTATCATTTTTATATGGTTAAACATGCTTAAATGTTCATTTGAATATTAGCTATATGAAAGTGATAACTGGTTAGCATTTAAAATTTGTGTGGTTATTTAAAGCATTTATCTTTTGAAATTTCAATTGTTGGATCATTATTAAGGCGTTGTACTTTCGTTGAATATCTGGAATTTTGCTTGGGTTATTTGATGATAAATGATTGTTAATGGTGGGATTACAAAGTTCATATTTTTGCAGCATTTGATAAACAATTATTTAATCATTAACGCCGTAAGGCACTGGTACATTAACTTCTAAAATCAATCAAGTGCTAATTTGCCTTGTTGTGTCTCCCAACCCAACTGGTCCATAGTTGGTAATCCTTTGTCCCATAGGGTCTACACCCCTTAGCCGCGAGAGACGGCTTAAACGGAGAGATCGGAGATCAGGGTGACAGCCCCCGGTCTGAGCATTGTCATGACAATCTGTGCAACAACATTTTTTGGCGCTGTTGCCGTGGATAGAGTTTTTTCTGTCCTTGGTCCTTTCCTTTCGAGCTTTTCCGTGTTTCACTTCCTGTCCGGGTGGCGACTCCACTTCATATATCATCTGCAATAGTGTATACTAGAAGGCATTCAAGCAGTTTGTGCAATCCTGCTCCTGATCCTGAAAGGGCTCTTAGGGTATGATTACACAAACTCTCTTCTCGTACACTTCTTGTTAACCTTAGACAAGAAGCCCTCTCTGATATCCATTTGCTTTTTACTAGTCCGGTTGGGCACGACATCATGACTATATATGCTCCTTGCGATTTTTCTAACATTTAAGGTTATCCTAATGATCTTCCAACCCCTGTGATAGATAAGTTGCCTAGCTTTCATGGAGATAACGCGATTAGTGCTAATTCACATCTGAGGGCTTTTAATATATGGATGGCTAAGTACGCAAGGTCTGTTGATTTCGATCATGAAAATGTTAGAATGACTCTTTTTATTATAATCTTGGAGGGCGATGCTCATGACTGGTTTGCAGAAAAAGCCTCGAAATTCATTTAATTCCTTACAATCGATCATTGATGCCTTTAAGGAAAAGTATAAGATAGAAGGAAGACACCTCGTGAAAGCTATTAGCATAATAAAAAAAAGAGAGAATGAAACTGTTGAAGAATTTAACAAAAGGTTTAATGATATTGTTAGAGAATTACCTCAAGACTATAAACCTACCAACAAATCTCTTCGAGATTTTTACATTGATGCCTTTAGTCCTGAGCCCTCTTATGAATTGAGGCGTGCTAGACTTAATGATTATAGGGATTTCCAAGCCTTAGCTATAGAGCTTGAAAAGGACAAGGCAGCATCTGGGAAGTCTGAGATCCCAGGTTTCGATAGGGCTGCTACGAAACTAAAAGAACCTAAAGGAAAAGCAGTTCAAGAGCCTGAAAGCAAGCTTGTTCAGAAATTGCTCCAAAAGATCGAAAGCATGGAATTAATCATAATAAAGAGATAGATACTTTGCATAATAGGTTGGTCCAAATGGAAAGAGCACAAACGCAAAATTTCCAACTTCGACATAATAATAACAGAAATAACAATTGGCAAAAGAAGGGTCAATCTAGTGAGCAGAGACCTAATCTGTTTATTAATTTGGCCGATAATGCTTCGCCTTACTGTCGGGTTTGTGATGCACTTCACGAAGAGGCCACTTGTCCCATAGTTAGAAGAATTTTAGATAATGGAATGTTTGGGGCAGGTGATCAAATAAATGTAGTGGATAACAAGTTTCCTTTGTCTATGGATGATTGGATGGAGCTCAAGGAAAATAGTCGTGACGTTATGAATCCTTCATCAGCTTTTAGTATAAATAACCTTGAAAATGAAGATGAGATTTTGGCTAAGTTATATGGTGAAAAACCCTCTCTAGAGCAAATCATGGAAATTGCTAGAGATAAAGGTTTAACCTATCAGAGAAGGGATAAAGATCAAAGTAGAAATCAAATTCCCCCTCGAACTTTTAACCCTGGTTTAAACTATGGATTAGATATCGATTTGGGAGGTTGGTTTAACAACGCGAAAATCTGGGTTCCTATCTTCGAGATTGCTAAAATCCCTTCCCAAAGAGACAAGTTACTAAAAGCTATTCAGGGTCCTCAAGTAAATATTTCTTAACAAAAGACCCAGGAAGTTGACTATCATGATGCTCCCATATATTTGCAAAGCTTAGATGCGGATAACAAAGATCACCAGCCTTTATGTTGGTTAATGGATATAAATTGAATAATTGCATATTGGATTCTGGTGCATCAGCTTGTGTCATGACTAAAAGGGTCATGGAACAACTTAACTTAAGAGTTTCTAGACCCTATTATAATATATGTGCCATCGATTCTAAAAAAATTGAAGTACATGGTTTGATCAAAGATTTACAAGTTCATCTATTAGTTTACCCAGACATCATGATTGTTATGGATATTGTTGTTGTTGATGTGCCTGAAGCCTAGGGTACGCTTTTATCCAGAAAGTGGGCCTCTGATCTAGGAGGAAGTATTCAAATGAATTGGTCATATGCTATGATTCCTTCTCCTAGAGGTGATGGTTTTGTAAGACTTAATAGAGAGCCCAAAAGAAAATTCCATGTTGAAGATCCTAAGAGACCTCACAACGAGATAATTAAAGAACAATCTGACATTGGGAATTACGCTATCATGTCTAATTTCATAATTCCTCCTAATGATAAGATTAAGGATCTCAATGATAAAGTTTGGTACATGTACTTTGATGGTGCATCGTCTAGGCATGGTAAAGGTGCTAGAATAGCGCTTAAATCTCCCCTTGGTCACATTTTCAAGTTTGCCTATCGATTAGAATTTGAAGCAGCCAAAAATGTCGCTGAATATGAGGCTTTATTGTTGGGTCTTGAATTGGCAGTCTTTGAAAATTAAGTTGCTTAGCATTAAAAGGGATTCTGATTTAATTATCATGCAACTTAAAAATAAATTCGCATGTAAAAATCAAAAATTAAGGAATTATCGAAATGCTGTGTGGGATACCCAAAAAAAAAAAACAAGACACCCAAAAAATAATATATCCAAGGATTAAACCTAAAAAGAAACCCAAAAAACAGCTAAACAATTACGGTATTTACAAACTGAAGGCTCTAACTACATCTAGGTAGCTAGATTTATCGTTATGCCACAGAAATATTTTCAAAATTTTAAACTTAATGTGAGGTGCTTCAGAAAACCCTTCATGCATCTGCAATAAAAATTCTAATGATAAGCCCGGGATTAAAACTGGCTGGGCTCTTTTAAAAAACGCAATGCGGGAGTTGGCTGGTTCAGCCGAGAACTTCCCCTAACGCCCAGTAAACTCAAAACTAAAGATATCCTGCACAGCTTAAATCAACCATTAACATAGAGGGAGAAAACAACAGTGAAATTTAGATCAAATGGAGATACCTACCATTATATTCAGAAATCAAACTATCATTCAAACCCCAGAGATCAGACAAGATACCTGTACCTAAATCAATCTTCATCAAGCTATCATCAATGGCTGAAAATAAAATTATGCAGAAAAATAAAACATCTTACAACATTTCTAGAAGAGTAACACCAACAAGATTTTCAACCCCAAAATCTTTCTTTATTGCACAAAAAATGACTACAAGAGAGCTTTCTTTAGCACACGACTCTAAGATCAAATGATCTCAAATGACCCCTAACACCCTATTTAAAGGAAAAAATCCCAACGGCTAGTTCGAGTGATCCATGTCAAACTAATCTCGACCATCGATGAGGATCAAAATCCCTTTCAATCTCATCTGTCGAAATTTTAAGTTAAAATTTTGCATTTATTTTCTCAAAATTTTGACTTATTTTATTATTTTATTTTATTTCTTAATTTTAATTTTAATA
>APFE030421410.1:119001-149111 GCA_000404065.3 Pinus taeda
TTTATTTCATGAATAAATTGTCATTATGTTCGTAGAATAAATTTCCATTTTTCGTTTCTGTATTCTATTTCATTTGATGATATTTTGAATGGATACTGCTGATATATGTCTTTTGTCGGTGGATGCAGATTCCAAGTTCTTGCACACTATTACTTCATATCTAGTATGCATCCCCATATGGAGCCAAATGTTGACTACTGGAGTAGCACCTGATGATTATGTGAAGACTCCATGCCCAAGGATGATCCAGAGGACACTTGTACCATCAGATGTCATCAGTCAACAGAGTTTTTTAACTCTCTTTCTATCTTCTCATCATCTTTCTTCTTTGTACCCAGATTCCACACCCTGCGGGGAATTGTAATAAGTGATGCTAGTATGATGTTTTCTTGAATTTGTAACAGGCCTAGGATGTGGGACTCGATCAGCAAACGAGTACACCTTGGAGTGTTTTTTTTATCCGGTTAATTATCCCTTATTTTTCAGAGGCGGATAATTCTCTGGATTTTTTCACTCATTTTTCCCCCAAAGCCGAGGTGACGGTTTGAAGATTGAGCCCCTGACACATCTTAGTGTCTAGGGTCGATGTATATTACCATACTAGATCACACGTAAAGTTTCGTGGAATTTGGCTAGGTCTAAGTAGGATTTTTTAATAGTTAAAAATTTCCCGCAAAACGGGATTTTTAATTATTTTTTATATAAAGGCATAAATAAGTGGCATTAGGAGATGCCTGGGGCGTATGACCAGTCAAAATTCATCCTCAGAGGCCCAGCATTATCCTAGAGCCTACTTTGGGGGTCAAAAAATGACTTAGAGTCCCTCAAAAGCCGATTTTTCAAGTGACAGTAGCAAAAATGAAGAAAAAATTCAAAAAAATGAATAACTGGAAAAATTTATAAATTTTTCCAAAGTCAAAATAAGTCAAATTTTGACATGGAAGTCAAGCAGAGAATCAAGGGTGATGTGGCAAGCATGTGGGACCCACCAAAAAAAAGTTTCAACTCAAAGTCAAAGAAAGTCAAAGTCAAACTGGGCCCACGTTGAGTTCATACGTATGGCTAAAGTTCAATGATCAGTTTTATTTCAAAATCGAATGTTATAAAAGTTATAAGGTTGAAAGTTTAAAATTAGTGAGTGGGGAGGGGACCCACCTCACCCCTCATTTGATATACGCATAACTCAGCCCACCAGAAATACGTATAACTAAAGCAGCCAATACGTCAAAGAGCATGTTTACGAGATCAGCATATTACACGCTAGCCCACTCAAAGCTTCCACGCAGTTACGTTGGCAGTTTGCGTGGGCAGTCAACGTTGAAGTAAAACAGCAGCCCATACGCATAGTTAACACGCAGTCAAACAGTATTACGTGGGCAGTCAAACAGTCAACACAGCATTACGTTGGCAGCCCACTCAGCGTATTACTCAGCAATTACACGCACAGGCTATCAGCATTTAACACAGATCTGGACAGCAAGTTAACGTGGGCATAAACAGCAGTTACGTGGGCAACAAACAGCAGCTACGTGGGCAGTTAACTCCAGCCTATAAACAGCCGAATCTCCCACATGTTTATCACCGTTTCAATCATATTAATGCGTATTTCAGTTAAGGGGATACGCTGGCAGCCAACAGCCAGTAACTCAGCCACTTGGAATTTGACTTGAAGCATTGAGATCTTCACCATTGTCACACTTGTCATTGGAATTTGCTTTGGGATCATCTCCCATTTTCTTATTTATATGAGTCTTGAGCTCTTATTGATCAATCATAGAACGAGCTATTGGGCTGGCGGAGACTCTGCCGGATTTTGTATTTACCTTTCATATAAATAAATAAAAGTCTTTGGGGTTACTGGCTTCTTTTGTGGCGCATGCTTTGGTTGATGAGGTATACCTGTGTCGTTTGATGTTATTATTCATTTGATTGTACGTGTGCTATCTAGTTGTTTCTCTTTGTGCATTTGCCTGAAGGCATTATTGTCTAGGGAGGAGAGATTTGCAGCTATCTCACATCTCCTCTGGGCTTGGTATATTTTGTACACTTGTTGTAGCTTGTTAGTCTCGGTTGAATGACAAGCTCAACTTGGTCTCTATATGCCAAGTCTCTTTTGTACTAACAATTGGTTTGCAAGCATTTTTGTGTTTTCAAGGGATAGGTTGCCAGCACTATTGGAGTGTGAGGACTTCTTCGGTTGGAATAGTCACCTCCAACGACATCAAAGGTCCCACAAGTTGTTCAAGCCAACAATCTCATAAGACATCAAAAGATTTATTTTAGAGGGGGTTTCCTGAGCCCTTTGCTTATTTTCTATCTTGAAAAATTATCATGTATTTTCTTATTTCACTTGAAAGCATTTGACTTCATTCTAAGCAAATAAAAAATAAAATAAAATAAAATTTCGTAAAGAGCAACGCTTTGAAAGGCACTGGTTGTTTATGTGTTTCATGCTTATCTCATGTGTTAATGGCTATTGCTCATATCAGGTTTTGCTTATAGATCTTAGATAAATAATCTACTTAACTCTAACAATTCTCCTAGAAACTCGCATCTTTGTTTTTAACTTAACTTTTCATTAGGGACCACCCCCCTTAGCTAACCTAGGAGATAGCTCAAACGGAGAGAGTTGGGATTAGTGTGACAGCCCCTTCTCTGAGTTCCCTGCCACCAACCACACCTTGTGGGGTTGAAGGCTTTTCTCACTGACTTGTAGGTAGGTGCGGGCGGCAGGGTCAACAGGTACAATAGATGGTAATAGTAGAACCTGGGATAATGAATCCCAATTGTTGTAGAAGCTCCTCCCCATTTTTTGCGCTGACCCAATAAATTTCTACTGCTGCTGCCAGATAGGAAATGGAAAATCTTCCCTTAGAAGTGCTCAGAAAATTCTGATAAATTAGCTGGTGCACTTTCTCAACAAGGCCAACAAAACCTAGAAAGGGAATGACTCTGTTGTCGCACAGATTGTCACGACAACACTCAGACCGGGGGTTGTCACCCTAATCCCCGATCTCTCCGTTTAAGCCTGTCTCCCACGGCTTAGGGGGGTAGACCGTATGACACAATGGATGACCAACTGTGGACCAGTTGGGTTGGAAGACACGAGGGGAAACAAGCACTTAATTGATTTTATTAAGTTAATAGACCAGTGCCTTATGGAGTTAATGACTGAATGATTATTTATCAAATGCTTGCAGAAATATGAACTCATTAACAATCAGTTACCATAAAATAACTCAAACAAAGATTAACTTTTACCAAATGCGAGATAATCGATAAATGCTCAATGGCTTAACGATATTCCAACAATTAAATTTCTAAAGAATGAATGCTTTAAACCACCACGAAATTTAAATGCTGACCAGATTTCAAAAAATGTTAATCTCCAAATATAAACATTTTAAGCACATTTAACTTCACCACAACAACAACAAAAAAAATGTCTTTTAAAAAAAAGGATTTCCCACTTTTTCATTAGCCTTTTTCAAAATTTTTAATTTTTTTTTATATATATTTTTATATTTTTTTTTATAAAATTTTAAATCTAAATATAAAATAAGACTAAAATCCTAAAGTAAATGAAATCACAATTGAAACTAACACCTGACCATATCATAACAAAAGTGAAATTCTATAAAACTAAATCCTAAATAAAAATCAAAATGAAACAAATGAAAAATCAAATCTAACCCTTTTTTTATTATATTTTCTATTGAAAAGAAATCAAACTAAAACTAAATGAAATCTAATCAAAATAAAATAAAAATCAAACCTAAAATCTAAAATTACAAAAATCTAAACTAACCTTTCTAAACTAAAATTTAATTCTAAAAGTAAGACTTAAATTAAATAAAACCAAAAGTAAAAGCTAACACCGATCATATACATATATAAAGAAGAAAATTTTATAAAATCTGAAAATCTAAACAAATAAATTTCAAATCTAAAATGAAAATCAAATAAAAAAAATCTAAACTATACAATAAAACAAAAAATTTAAATTTAAGCCTAAAACCTAGGCATATGGTAATGAAGAAAATCGGAATTTTTGTGTTTTTATTGTGTTTGTAGGTGTAAAGGAATCTGGCAGCGGAAAAGAGCAAGGAGTTTGGACGCGAGTAGAGAGAGCTAGAGCAATGGCCAGCGGGTGGTTTCGATGGTGTGCAGGAGAAAGGAGGGCGAGGAAGCGTACGCAGGAAGAGCAGCGGATATAATAGCAACACTGGGAGCTTGACGGATTATTGTTGCAGTTCTACGTGGAAATGGACGTTGCACAGGTCAACATGAAGGAGCTGGAATGGATTTGCGTATAGGCAGCGTGGAGCAAAAATAAAACACGCAATTCTAGCAGCATTTTTTGCAGGTGCAGGAAATGGAGGAAGGACGGCGAATGAGGAGTCAAAAGTGTCGTTTGCAGGTTTAGAAAGGCAAGACGTAGGTGACAGAGGAGTGAGCGAATGAGGGCGGATCATATGGGGCAGCGTGAGCAAAGTTTCGATGGAGTTGTGCTGGATATTTTGTTTGCAAGTTAGGAAGAGAGGAATGGCAATGGAAAAGCTCGACTGCAATGAAGCTCAGAACTGCGTGAAGGTTGAAGGTAGCTGCGAGGAGAGGGTAGATCTGCGGGTAAGTAAGGAAATGTGGAGAGTTGCATGCGGATGTCTAGCGTGGGGAGTGCGATGGGGAGGATCGTCGAGATGAGTGATAGTTGCTGATAAAGATGACTGAGTGGACAGCGAGAGGATCACTATTGTATATACAGCTGCGTGAGACTTGGCAGCAATCCAGGAGCTGTGATAAAAAAAATTGAAATTTTTCAGTCAAATGAAACCCTGAGCAATAGACAGCTCTGATAAACCCTCAAATTTCCTCAAAAAATTTGAGAATCCGTTGAAGATTATCCCTGCAAAATTTTCAACAAAAAAAAAGACCTGTACCTGCAACCTGAAGACAATGGAAACAAACAGCCAGAACCTGAAAATGCACAAAATAAATGAAACCCTAAAAACCCTAAAAAAACCAGCTAAATAATTACAGTATTTACAGATTTTCGACTCTTTAGCAGCCAGATTTATCAATAATCCACAGTGATATTTTCATAATTTAAATTTAATGTGAGATACTTCAGAAAACCCTGCATGCATTCGTAAAAAAAAATTCAGATGATAAGCCCGGGATCGAAACTAGCTAGGCTCCTTCAGAAAATGCAATCCGGGAATTGGCTGGTTCAGCCAAGAACTTCCCCTAACGCCCGGTAAACTCAAAACTAAGATTTCCTACACAGCTTAAAATCAACCATTAACATAGAGGGAGAAAACAATATTGAAATCCAAATCAAATGGAGATACCTGCCATTATATTTCAGAATCTAAACTATCATTCAAACCCCAAAGATCAAACAAGATACCTGTGCCTGAATCAATCTTCATCAAGCTATTATAGATGACTAAAAATAAAATTATGCAGAAAAATAAAAGACCTTACAGCGTTTCTAGAAGAGTAACACCAGCAAGATTTTCAACCCCAAAGTCTTTCTTTATTGCACAAAAATGACTACAAGAGAGCTTTCTTTAGCACTAGACTCTCAGATCCAATTTGATCGCAAATGACCCCTAGCACCCTATTTAAAGGAAAAATTCCCAACAGCTAGTTCGAGTGATCCATGTCAAACTAATCTAGACCGTCGATGAGGATCAAGATTTATTTTAATCTCATCCGTCGAATTTTTAAATGCATTTTAATAATATATTAAACAATTAAAATTCTGCATTTATTTACTCAAAAAATTGACTTATTATTATTTTATTTTTTTTAATTTAATTTAATTTAATTTTAATCTTTTTATTATTATTATATTTTTTTTAATTTTTAATTTTATTATTATTTTTTATTATTTTGTTTTATTTTTTAATTTCTTTAATTTCTTTAATTTTTATTTTTTGGATCCTCGAACTTAGCCTTTGGAAAAATTACCTAGGACCTAGGACTTATGGAGGGATTAAAACATTTTCTAACCCTCAAGACACTTTACATCATGACTTTTACAATTTTACATCCCAAGGGGGGAAAACCCATTTGACATAGACCCTCATGGACCACCCAGTTCTGCGACCAAATATAATCTAGCAGATCAACACACTAGGATTCCCCTAAGATTCTAATGACAAAATTCATTCTGGCTTTGGGGTTAGGCTGAAGGAAAACTCTGCCGTTCATGGATCGATAAGACAAAAAACCTTCCGGAACATAGATTATCCCTAGAAAATTAGGTCCACTTAGGCAATTTACATACATGACTCAACTCTGTTAAGATTATTTACAATTCACACATGCAGACTGGATTTACAACATAACATGATCAGGTCGATGATGATTGTCGAATGGCACAAACATGTCGATTAAGCGCTATCCCTTTTGCGAAAAAAGGGGGTGTACTGCTATGGGAAGTTGACACGTAGTGGTCAACAGACCCCAAACTAACTCTCCAAGAAACCCACAAAGTAGTGCAAATTGTCAGCTGACTAGTAAAACGTACTGCTGAAAGAAAGTGGATTTTTTGTCAGAATATTGTCCGAATCACGCTGAAAATGCAGCCATAAAATCCTCTCCAAATACCCAGAAAAGGTTTGCGTTGATTCTAAGTTGTGAGATAGCCCACCAAATAGCGTGAGTGGCCCTTTGGCTGGCTACACGCACTGTTGAGAAATAATGTTCCAAAAACTCCCAAATCCTTTGCTGTAATACCACTAAAATTCCACACAAAATCCCCTCCAGAATCTACCTTCTCCTCCAGCCAATCTCCTTTGGGAATTAGTTTCCCTCTTCCACTACACAAGTTTTCTCTACTGAAATCTACTCATTGCCAGAATGGAGAAATTCGGCCCACCAAATGGCTAATACTTTTGCCCTGCAAAACACTACCAAAATTTTGGTCTCAAGGTAGGAAATCTCTTTGCAAATCCCCGGATCTCCCAATTCATTCTAGCTAAAGAAATTTGAGCTCCACAAATTGCCTCTACGCTCAAGAAGGGCGCAAAACTGAGTGAACAACTGAAATAAATCTCTGTGGAAATCTTGAATTGGACTCCCCAAATTTCCTCACTAGGGAGGCACTCGAAGTTCTCCAAAACGAGGGTGGAATTCCACTTGGAACTCCTGTGCTAAACAACACTTCTCTTCTTGTGCTAAACAACTCCAAGAGAAGATGTAATGTGAAGTGTAATAGTCAAAAGATAATCCACAAAATAAGTCCATCCTTCTTTTATAATTTCTCTTCATGCCTCTAGACTCTTTTTTTATTATTATTTTATTGGTGGGGGGGCATTTTCCACTAAGTTACTTTTGCCACCATTTAATAAAATATTAATTCGCCACTATTCTCCAATAAAATAATACTAGCCACATTTCTCCAATAAAATTTGCCCCTTTTAATTAATATTACTAAAATTAGGCAAAATTCCTCAGTGACTCCCATGCTCGCAAAATTAGGGATATTACAGTCCTCCCTGCCAAAAATTGCTTGTCCTCAAGCAATGCTTGAACAAGCGCTCCCTCTCTGCTAAACTGACCTGTCATTGCAAATAATACCGGGGTCCCAAACGTGCCACTGAGTCACCCCGAATCCCTGCACCATCCTATCATAAATGAATCCCTCGATACCAGGGTCCCATGCTAATCTCAAAAAGATGCCACCACGCCAACGTAGCGCCACTCTGATTACAACTCACTGCCCATTGTGCACATACCATATCCTCCTCTCCTAGAACCCGGTGGTGAAATACAAATAAAGGCCAAATACATCTTGCCCAGGCATTTCCATAATCCCAAAGCCTACCCATCCAAAGCTAACCCCGAACCTGTGCAACAACAGGGAAAGCCTGCCTCGCCATATAATGAAGGCCTCCATAGACCCCCATGTGTGAGCCCTAGAGTGAACTAGATCACTCTCTACCATGACTTTGCTCATCCCAAGATAGATTGATCTATCAACCAACGAAATCCCTGGATAATAGCCAAACCTACTGCGATATAGATATGAAAATTGTTGGAATCCACCTATACCTTGTCTCTAGTCCCTGCATGCAATCAATATATAGGCTTCATATATCATGAACTAATCTTATACATGCTAAATTTCCCTGTGTCTACCACTATGTAGTACTAATGACTGCTGGAAACTACATGTGTCAAATAGCTACCCCCTGAATGCAGCGAATAGATGGGTATCCAAAACTCGCAATCGACTTAATGTATGTGGATCCATCCTGTCCCTGCCAACCATAACCGCTAAGTCTACTTTTTTCCCTCTCGATAATGTGCCAATACAATGTTTGGAGCTCGGATACATATTGGGAAACTGCCTCAACCGTACACGGTATCCTCTGCTCATGCATGGTCTTGACATGCCCTGTGGAAAGAGTGACACATGTCTCCCTCGTGACCATCTCCCTAAGCGTAGGCTCAGTGGTAAACGATATGCCAACCATGCAGATGATCACCTCATCCCCCAAACAATGGTTGTCAACTCGCGCGCCAACCCAATGCTACTGAGTAGAAGTCCCTCCCTTAGTGCGCTGAGTGTCACACAAATATCTCGAGTGAGCTCCCCATCTCCCGCTGCTCGTGCCTAGAGTGTCAAAGGACAACAGGGAAATCACCTGTGCCTGTAAGTGATGTAGAAGAGGGACAGGCATGTTGTCCCCACAGATACCATCAAGTATCGCTCATATGCGTCCCTATCGATCCTGGGTGAACTACACCCAAAGGTATGTCTGGTGTCTTCGTCCATAAGTCTCCCTGGAGGCAACACTCCAAGACCTCGTTGTGTAGCACCATACACCCCTACACACCACCAAGCATCCTTGTATTCCTTGGCATGCCACTGTACACCGCTGGATACCCCCTACTAATGTTGTCCCGTCCTGTATCATCTCATGTCTTGTCGGTATCACTGTACCTGACACTCCCCACGGGTACTCAATGCGATGTGAGTCATTCCTCCTACTCCGCAGTGTAAACCAACATGCTACAACACACCCCCATGCATCTCCATGCTCCTCTCCAGGCCATTGCTCCTCGCAGCATAGCCCTGCACACCACTGGATGTTATGGCATAAAATTAGGTCTATACGCATCAGTCTGCATCCCTTTACATAAGACTAGACCCTACAACATAACTCTATGCAATCATGTGTACCACTGCCTACTGTTGTACCACCCTGTAACATACGTTTTCCCGCATGTGCCAAAGTATCTACCACTCTGCTAGTGAGCCCTCCATGATGTGGGCTACATATCCCCATCCACCCTGACAAACCAAAGTGGCCTAACTCCACACCTTCCAACGGGGATATCTCTGCTGTGCCAATCCTTGGTGACTCCTGCGCCCAATACCTTAATGGGAGAACATCGTCTCCATACAATGCCCGGTCCAGAGACCTACCCATGCCACCTCCTCCAACCAACTCCTGCCAAAGAATGCTAATCATCTGTGACCCCATGCACAACCAACATGCCAAAACAACCCATGGAGTCTACTCACAAACCGCCTGGCCATTGGTGTCAACTGGAACTCCCCTAACGAATGCATGTGCTCAGTCACTGGGTCAACTACCTCATCAGTGCCATAGCCATCCCGCATGTCTGATATCAAATAGCAAGCCCCACCTAGATCCCAATGCCAACCTGGGCCTCCAGTACCCTCGGTGTCTGAGAGCTCCCACTAAGCTTTACTCCAGATTATGACCATCTCCATAAGTCCAGCCCACTCCACTGGGTACCAACTTAGAATCTCTCGCCATCCAACCCCAAGAGAGGGATTGAATGCACAAACCCCCACACGTAGAACAAGGCCTCCATCCTACGAGTGTTGCATCTTGCGCAGCTCATGTTGCCTCATCTCACCATCTTGGTCAACACATAAAATCTATCGAGGTGACTCCCCATCTCTCTCTCCATTGTGCAAAGGTAGCCTAGCAATGTTGCAAGCCCCATCTATATGAGCCCAAAGAGAGCTACTGTCTAGAAGTACTACAACTCTGCAGACGGTTTGTGCATCTATCTGCTCTAAATCAGTGGCTGGCTCAAAAGATGACTACTCATCCTCCTCCATCATGGGCTCAACATGAGCCTCCAACTATTCCTCCATAGACAACCCAACATGCAAGACATGCTCACCAGTCAGTTGTAGCTAGTTGTCATCCTGAGGCTCTGTCATTGATCTGGATGCCTCTGTACCTATCAGCTCCTCATCAATGGTGGAGATGTCTCCCGACACCGCATCAACCTATGGTACGTATCACCTGAAAACTCAGTCACAACACTAGGTACCTCATTAACTATTGGTATCTCATCAAAGGGTGCATGCTCAACAGACTCCTTGCCAACCATGGCCCCTTCAACTACTGTTTCATTTTTTGCCTTGATCCTCCTCATCGTCCCTACATTATTCCACTGAATTCCCACTTATTTCTGCATATCTCTTAGTTCAGAGAACTCCCAAAAAGAGAGGGACACCTAAATGCCATGTCTCAATGATTGGTATGCCCTCCAATGTGCTGCCAATAACTCCACATCAGTTGCAATCATGTCTTGCCATCTAGATGCATTATCCATAATTTTGGGCATAGTGGATTTGTTGTATAATCGAGAATGGTATTGATTCCAATTGTGGTGTGAATCCGCTGCTCCTTGTAATGTCCCAAACAAAGAAAATTTGGAACAAACCCTACACATAAAATTTTCTTCTACTTAATAGAAGATTGCCATGTAAAACCCAAACCATAAATCCATAAATTGCATAAAAATATCATTAAAAATCACAACGTGAAGAACAATGAAAAATGCAGTGACAAAATCCAACTTTATCATATAGAATATATATGCCAATACAATAGCTGGAAACGACCCTCCAAGTTAATAATACTGAAACTGGCCTCCAAACTGAAACAGGAAATCAAATAACTACAACCTGTGAACCCTGAATGGATCCACCAAGGGAAGAGATGGTTGCTCACCCACTCTCACTGAATCACCCAACAATTTCCGTCCTGGGGCTACTGCTGAAGTAGAGAACCAAGTTCTCAACCTCTCGACAAAAACAATACACAAATCCAAGATTTCTCCAAGTGACCTTCTCCTCTTCTTTTATAGATCTCATGGATAGATCTCCAAGCCTCTAGAAGCATCTTATTTTATAATTTTATTATTATTCTATAAGCTCCTCCATTGACTTTATCAAGTGACCTTTTAATTTTATTTTATTTCACTTATGTCACTTTTGGCCCTTTTTCTCCAATTAATTATTTTTACTTAAATAAATGACTAATTAAAATCATTTTTAACTAAGGAAAATGGAAAATAGTCCACCATACTCTATTCAGTCACTGGAAGTCTCTTCCCAATATCCCATCCTGTAGATCTTCTCGTTCCGGTTCTAATGAGCTATTACACTGAGGTGTTCCATCAATTAATCTCCCCAAAATGCCACCTCAAGCATAATTAATTAAGTTATGCCCAATAATAACGTTGATTTTTTAAAGTTGTCAAAATGCGACGGAACGAAAGGAAAACGGTGCGGATGATAGAATATGCCAATTGAATACCATCAAATCCCATAAAACTCCTCAAAACTCCATCGGGACCCCTAATGACATAAAAATGCTCCACTAACCTGGTTGTCCCCTGCCTTGGAAATCCACCCTGGCTATACTATGAAGAAGAATAAAAATGGGGACATGACAATCCTCCCGCCCCAAGATTGCTTGCCCTCAAGCAATCCAAATATGTGGACCAATCTGGCAGCCCGACACAACTGAGACCCAATGACTGGATCCCATACGAACCAATGGGTGATGCTCTGCTCCTGTGTCAATGTATCATGAACAAACCCCTCAATGCCCGGATCCCAGACCAATCTCTGACTGAACTTGTCATCAACAAATCCTCCTGGATCCCAATGCCACCAAGAACAGATATCAAGGCTCCATGGTTTCTACACTACTATAACTCCAACCAGGAATGTTGCTCCATCAACTGCGTACCAACTCATCACCTCTCTCCAATCCAACTCTTGGCATAAACCAAGGTCAATCTCATCATGTTGATGTTGTGCTGAAAAATTGATGAGTGGCCAACCTACATCTTGCTACCAACTGAAGCATGTAATATCCCTCACCTCTAAGGGCTCCTGTAATACAATGCCTCTAGCTAAAAATGATACTCCATCAATAGGATACCAACTCATGATCTCCCGCCAATCTAATGTATGGACACCTGTGCAAGGAATATGTCTACTATGCTAACACTGGTCCATGCTCAACTCCTAATGCTCTACCCGAAAAATCAAAACATGTCCTAGAAATCCTGCATTTCTCCCTCTAATGGGAAAAAGTGGGTAAATTGTGCTACAAGCCCTGTCTATGTACTCATCTATTTATACCAAAAACGTATAGGTTGAATAGACATGACATTTGGGCTTCCAGAGCCTACATAAGAGTTGGTCGGCTTGATAATAATTACATAATCAAAACAAATTCATATCTCCATAAATACTTATCAGAATCGATGATCTTAGGATCAATTCTACACCTCTCGATGAGAGGGAGACAATAAAAATATCAGCTACCATAAATAAACTGACCCACATGGAGTTTGGCCCTAGTTGCCAATTTTAACAGATTTTTGGAGCGGCATTTGCTAAGAAATGCAAACTAGAGGCCTAGATTGTAGCAAAAGGTAGCGAGTACGGAACAGAGAGGCAGGAACAGTACTAGAAGATCAGCGCAAAGATCAAATAGACAGACGCAGAGGCAACAGCACTGCACAGTCACTAGAGGACCTGCGTGGGTGACAAAGAGAGGCCCAGTGCTGACACAGAGAGGCAAGAGCTGGCGCAAAGGGTCTAGGAGTTGTGCAGAGGCAAGCAAGTCTGACGCTGAGTCTGGGGGAGGTGCTGGAGAATTTATCTCTGTTGGGTAAGCTAGTTTGGCACCCAGTTGTACTCAAGAATTGCTGATTAATAAAATCCTCCTCTGCTGCATCGGTTTTCCCACATTGGGTTTTTCCGAGGACATTTGTCCAAAAAAACTGTGTTGATGTGTTTGTTTTGTGCATATATTTGTTTCTGTTCTATGGTGTGATATCTGCAGTAGAATTTATTTTAACATTTAGTGAAGCGATTTCGTAAATAACTTGTTGAAGAATAAGTAGGAAAAATAAATCAATTGCTGCAGTAATAGAATTTTCATAGGATCAAGTCCGGATTTAAGCAAGATCTAAGTTGGTACTCTTGCATTCCATAATGGATTTCCTCAGGCCTTTAAATAGACTTTATCATAGCAAATACCATGGATTTGTAAACCACCATCGGTAAACCCATCAAATGGCTAACTCAAACTTTAATTTTAATTTTTAATTTTTTACTTTTAATGTTGACCAACTAAAAATAACATTACATTACATAACGTTGTACATCGCTTCCATACTGGGCTATAGAGCGCCTCACAGTACAATGACATAGTGACACTGATTTGTTTTAAGCTCTGTCTCCTTAGGAATGTTTCACATCAGCTAACCTAGGGTTTAGTTAGAGATATTTGCCCCTGTCGTCTAGGTAGAGAGAGGGCATAGTTCTATCATGAACCTGACTCTCTACTATCTATGATTTTATATTATATAAACCTGCTTTCATATTAAAGAATCGTATGCAGGAAAATGACCTTTTGAGAATTTCTAGTGTTTCTGTCGCCTCTTTGTCAAGGTTAAAACAAACATTCTCATCTGGCAACAAATTTGGATTATCTTTGGCATGACTTTCCTGCAAATCACACAAAAGCATTTTAAAGCTACCATCCTGCAGGGAAAGTTGCAAAACATAGCTTCTTATGAGTACATCAATTTCACTCGACTCACAAGCACGTGAACAGCTGTATGTAGATCAAGGGGCAGGATGCCCTGCTCAGACAATACACTCTCTCTTCCTGTTTTTGAAGACAGATTTCCATATTTCATACATTTTACTTGTGAACTCTCGAAATAGCTTCCAAATTTTGTGCAATATGACTTATAAATGTCATGGCAGTAGAATGAACTTTCACATTCTAGATCAAAACTTGTCCTGGCATCTGCAAAGAACCTGAAGATCAAATACTCCACTGAACATTGGGTTATCCAGCAAATTAAAACACTAATGCAGATTCCTTTCATAACTTGCATTCACATTCCTTAAACTCAGTTACGTACCTGGACTTTCAGGCCTTCCTTCCCAAACATCCCTTGTACAATCTTTCTGATCCTTTTTTCTCCATCCTCCCTTGTAATGTTTAACTGCCTCTGAAGTTGTCTTTGCTAGATTTTCTGAAAATCAAATAACATTATTAGACTTACGGTTACTATGATTATTGAATACCTACAGACCAACCCAGACAAACCCAAACCATAAAATGCTCCCCTCTGCTTTCGTTAGCCATACCCTTCATTGTCTTTATTAGCTGCATGCAAAAAAGAAAAAATGAATGAGTACTTCCATCTAAATCAATAGTAAAATAAAAAATAATTAAAAACTGCTGAAATGTCAATTAAATTCAAATTTGACCCGAAAAATGATAAACTTGCTTTCAAATACTAAAAGTCGAAGTACTATGCAAAACAAGCAAGCTTTATTGATGTAGTTCCAGCAGCATTTTCCAATCTTTTTATTTAAACCGGGTACAATGATTTATGGTAATCTAGGGAGGATATATACATTGATACATATATGTAGGTAAGTTGGCTAAAAATTTGAAAGGTAAATGATAAATCTAAGATCAATCATCTTCAAGATGACTCTATACATGAGTTAACATATATAAATCCATACAAATATATGACTGGATTCCCTAAAACATATATATAGTGCTTAAGGGCTTAGGTCAACCAGTCGTCGCAAATCTTCTCGGGCATTTGGCTAGTTCCATGCAAGGAGGTGTCTAGTTTCAATCCCCTTGTGCGAGGCACACTAGTCTACATTGATGAGTTTAGTAGGGATAACATCTACAAATGCGGGAACCATCCCTTGGGTTTCGCCTAAAGATTTCCCTTGTATATATATTCATTCCAAGGAAAACCTTGTGGGAAACCCAGAATATCTGAATGGAGGGTGGCTCCATCACCAACCTTACTAGCAGTTGGTAACCTAGCTGGACCCAACTAAACTAAAACTGTAGACCTCATTGCAAACTCCACCTTGAAATAGTCCATTTGAACAAATTAAGCAAAACCATTGGGCTGTGTGTGTGTGTGTACAGTGAACCCCTTCTTTAGTTTTTTAAATAAGTTACAACAACTGAATTCACTAAAAGACTCACTTGATTGATGGTAAACAGTTGGACATTTGTACAATATTTGTTTTGCTGACATCCCTTACAAACTATTGTATTCAAACCTAATAAACAAAACCCATCAAGAATACCTCACCTCCATCCGCACATGAACATTGGTTGATGCAACTTCAACTTCAAATCTTGAAATGGATCCAAGATTATCAATTTCTCCAATCTGCAGTGTGAATTTGTAACAAAACAATATTATATAGAGCTCAAAAGAGAAATAAGACAATCCATTTCCTTGTCATGAGGCAGAAATATTACAAGTATTGAGAGGATAATGAAACAAACTAACCTTAATAATTTAAGATAAAAAATATTTTCTAGACATCAGCAAAATAAAAGAAGTATCAGTTGATTTGGAACTCAGCACCTTTGATTAAGATGAATGATGTGTTGTATAGCCTAAATGGTAGAAGGATGCTCTGGTTCCTCAAAGAAATGAGTACACATCCAGTATGCCCTTCATTGCTTTAGGTGTAAAACAGTTACAATCTTGCTGTTCAACCTGACAAATGATACAAATAGCAAATTGTTTGGTTCTGTTTGCTAATTTGACAACAAGTTTGCTAGAGAGACACACAGCATATATTTATTTTGGAATCCATTGTAGATAGATCAATGATCATGCTGGTAAGGTCACCCTAGGAGAATGCCATAGCATTCAATGGGTGCCACATAAGATATGACATCTGTTCCATTGCAAATGAACAATACAATTCCAAATCTATATGGGTGAGCTGCCCACTGGTTTTGAACCAACCCATATGGTATGGCCAATGGTGTGGCTGTGTGGATAGATTCCATGATGTCGCTGGGTCTTGCAATACCACTTTCTTCAAGCTCCTATTGTTGATTATCATATCAAATCATTTATATAAATACAGGAACATTTATTGTGTTATGAAAAAATGAAAAATTGACTGTTTGCATGTCTTAACTTTCCTGGCTGGTTAGTGTTGGGTCAAGAAAAATGTAATTTCTCTAACCCGGAATATTCCTCAAACCTCAGCAAAAAATCCAACCAAATACGTGCAAATGATATAATAACCCAAAAATGACAAAATAACAGTGGTACAGCATATAATAGTGCAAACAGGAAATAAAGCAGATACTCAAGAAATGCAGCGGAAAATGCTAAGCCATTTTATTATACTGAGCAAATAAATGAGTACAAGAAGTGATAAGACAGATGGCACCTCAACTTGCACAAGGCAAGTGAAGAAATGCTCTCAGAATAACAAGGAATGGCCTCTCTGCGTGGATGCTCGTGCTACTGCTGCTGCTAGGAAAAAAATAATGATTTGGGGCTGCTCCCCTCCTCAGAAAATGCTGAAACTCTGGAATCGGGCTCTACTCAAGAAACCTAGAAAAACCCAAAAAGCTTTCTTGGAATAGTCGACCCCCGAAAATCACCCCCTTGGGGATCTCCGCAGTTCCTCAATGCTCTGCGCTGCCACTGAACAAACCCCTCCAGAACTCTGCCTGAAACTCTGTCAAAAGTCCTCCGAGATGCAAGGGCTGGTCCCCTGCTCAATCACCCAGCATAAATCCTCTTGCAAAAACCCCAATCCAACACTACCGCCAGAAAGAACTGCGTCCCTCTCCCAGTGCTGCACAGTCCTCCAAAACGCTGATGAAACTGCTACTGAAATGTTGATAAAACTACTGCTGAAAAGCCAATGGAAATACCTTGCCCCATCAGGCACTCGAAGTCCCCCAGGGCTAAGGGTGAGATCTCCGAACGGAGACACTCAATGCACTAAACAGTGTTGCAGACCAGCTAAACAGCCAGCGTGCTCAGAAGTCGAAACGACTAGCTCAAAATGCACATAACTGAATGATCCAAAATGAGGGGGCTCCTCTCTCTTTTATAGCCTTCACTTCTCTCAATCCCAAGGTTCACCTCTTCCTGCGTGGTTCCCTTCTTGTCGCATGTTCCTTCCCTCCTGTGCAGTCTCTCCATGTGTCTGCGTGGGCTCCATTTCTGCATCCCCCTTTGGCCCCCATGGCTCCCTTTTAAGCCACAATGTTGTGCTACTAGGAAGTGACTTTTTATTCTAAAAGTGAGTTATGTCCCCCGTCCTCACTTTTTTATTTACAAATAACTATAGAAAGCAAAATTTGAACAAAATCGAATATTCCAATTAGCCATGGCTAATTAGGAATATTACAGTCTCCCCTGGAAAAATGTTGCTTGTCCTCAAGCAACTGAAGTGATGGATGCTGCAAGATCTTCTCACTCTCCCAAGTGGCATCCTCATTCGGCAAATTCTTCCACCTCACCAAGAATTCCCGTTTCGTCCTGCTCCGCAGCTGCCTCTCCCTAGTACCAATGATAGCCTCTGTCTATAATACCAAATGCCCCTCGTCATCCATGGGTGGTAGCTCATCTGTTACTGTCACCTGCTGCCCTAATGCCTTTTTCAGGCATGATACATGAAAAAAGTTATGAATCTTGCTGCCTTGGGGCAGCTCCAATTCATAAGCAACCTATCCAACCCTGCGTATCACCCTGTACGGCCCATAAAAGCGGGGCTTGAGCTTCTCAGCCCTCTTCTGCTTTAGTGACGACTGTAGGTATGGCTGTAATCGTAGGTAGACCATGTCCCCTACCTCGAACTATCTCTCCACCCGACCCCTGTCGACATACAGCTTCTGCTGGTTCTGCACTATAGCCATGTTATCCTTGAGAGCTCGGAGAATATCCTAACTCTCTTAGATCCAAATCTTGGCTCTAGGAGCCTTGCTATCACCAAACATCACGTCACCAAAAGATAAAGGATAATACCCATATAAGGCATAGAATGGTGACATACCGATGGACATGTGATGTGAAGTATTGTAGCAGTACTCCCCTAGATGCAACCACCTCAACCATGCACGCTGCTGCCCACTGACATAGTTACACAAGTAGCCCTCTAGCCACTTGTTAACTATCTCTGTCTGCCCATCCGTCTTCGGGTGATAACTGGTACTCGGTGTCAACTCCATCCCCACCAACCGGAAAAACTCCTGCCAAAACCCACCCATGAAACGACTATCCCTATCACTGACGATGGTCATAGGAAGACCATGTAGCCTGAAGATCTCTCTGAAGAACAACTTGGCCACCTGTGCTGCTGTATAGTGTGCGGATATGGCAAAAAAGTGTGTGTATTTCGTCAGTCGATCAACAACGACAAAGATACAATCCTTGCCCTATACTATGGGCAATCCTGTGATGAAGTCCATCGAAATACACTCCCATTTCCCCTCCGGAATGGGAAGAGGCTACAATAATCCCGCGGGATGGCTCATCTCTCCCTTGTTCCTCTGGCAAACATCGCACTCTCGGATGTGTTGGAGTATGTCCTCCTTGAGGCCCTTCCATGAGAACCTCTCCCTAATGGCCCTGTAGGTTTTGGTGAACCCCTGATGTCCTGCCAATGGTGAATCATGTGATGCCTGGAGTATCTTCTTCTTGAGCTGAGACCCCTCAGTCAAGAAGATCCGATCCCTGTAATAAATGATCTCATCGACCACCCTGTACCTGTCATCTACCACCTGCCCATCCAGAACCTCACATGCAAACCTGTCCTTGGAGTACTCTACTAAGAGTCGAGCCCTCCAGTCTGTATCCAAGCTCATAAGAGACAACATGGCTGGTCCGCGTGAAAGGGCATCTGCTACCACGTTGTTCTTACCCTTGACATACTCAATTGCAAAGTCATATGCTTGGATCTTGTTGATCCACATCTGTTGCCTCTCCTGTAGCTGCTTCTACTCCAAAAAGAACTTGAGGCTGTTGTGATCAGTCCTCCCCTTGAACCTGTTACCCACCAAATACTGCCAGTACTTAGCCAATGCATTCATGATGGCCAGCATCTCCTTGTCGTATATAGAATACAACCTCTCGTGCGGAAGGAGCTTCCGGCTCTCAAAGGCTATAGGGTGACCTCCTTGCATCAACACTACACCAATCCCCTTTCCTGACGCATCACACTCCAAAACAAATGGCTGTGTAAAATCTGGCAACGCAAGCATTGGGCAACTGCTCATAACCTCCTTGAGCCTGTCAAAGGCTCGCTGCGCTGTATCTGACCAACTGAATGCCCCCTTCCTCGTCAAATCTGTCAGGGGTGCAACAAGTTGCGAGAAACCTTTGACGAACTTCCACTAGTAAGTACAAATGCCAATGAATCCTCGAAGTTCCGTCACATTTCTCAGCTCCGGCCATTCTCTGATGGGCCTTATCTTCTCCTCGTGGACTCTCACTACGTCCACTCCTATGATGTGTCCCAGATACAACATCTCCGTCAACCCAAACTCACACTTGGAGAGTTTGGCATAGAACTGTTGCTCCTGTAAGATACGCAATACCGTCTCAATGTGCTGGAGATGCTCCTCCCAAGTCCTACTGTAAATGAGAATGTCATCAAAGAATACCAACAAAACTTCCTCAGTGACTTTGGAGATGTGATTCATGCAGACTGAAATGGCGGGGTCATGGTTTGGCCAAAAGGCATCACCAAGAACTCAAAGTGCCCATAGTGACACCTGAAGGCGGTCTTGGGAATGTCCTGCTCCCTCACGCGAATCTGATGGTACCCATATCTCAAATCAATCTTTGAGAAGAATTGTGATCCCCTCAACTCGTCCATCAACTCATCGATCCTGGGTATGGGGTACTTGTTCTTCAGGGTCTTCTTGTTCAGGGCCTTGTAGTCAATGCACATCCTCAATGTACCGTCCTTCTTCTTCACCAACACCACAAAAGAAGCAAAAGGACTCGTGCTCGTTCGAATGTGCCCAAGAGCCAGCAACTCCTAGATAGCCCGCTCAATCTCATCCCGATAGACCTTGGGGTGCCTATAGGGGTGGTGATCACTATCTGTATGCCCTGGTCAAGCTCAATGGTGTGATCAAACCCTCGATTCGATGGCTGTCCCGGTGGAATCTCTCCAAACACTATGGCATACCGATCGAGAATGGACTGTATCTCTGGATGTATTGTCTGTCCTATAGTCCTTGCCTCTGATGCACGCAGCTCCACTGCCTACTCTATATCTCCCTTCCGGAAGACTGCCTCCATCCGATGAGCCGACACAGTCTGAGGCGGATATGTGTGTTGTCCCCGTATCTTCTCATGCCTCCCTGTCTTCTCATCATCCCACTCCATCTCTGAGGTCTTCCAATCCGTCGTGACCTTCCCTAGAGTAATAAGCCACTGAATGCCCAATATCATGTTGGTGTCCGGGATATCGACCACGAAAAAGTGGTCATTCAATGTGTAGGTGCCCATCGTCACTAAAAGCACTGGAACATAATGAGCACACGTCATGGTCTGATCTCCTGGGACCAAAACTGAAAACCCATCGAAGCTCTCTGTCGGAATACCTCTCCGCTCAACCATCTGTGCATCGATGAAGTTGTGGGTCGCCCCATTGTCAACCAAAACTGATACGCACTGGCCACGTACTGTCCCTCGTACGCGTAGCGTCAGACACTTGGGAACTCCTCGCAATGCTGCAAGGGCCCCTCCGGTGGGTGCAAAGGATGCACCACCTGCTACTGGCGATGGAGGTGGCAAAGGTCCCTGTATGGCATGGCTATCTCCTGCCTCCACATCATCCTCGTCATCCTCTTCTCCACTGCTCTCAAAGAAGACCTCAATAAAATGTGCTTTGCCAGCAACACATCTGTGTCTCGGTGCCCACGGCTCCTGACATGTAAAGCACAACCGCTTCTTCTTCAGCTCCCTCTTAACATCGTCCTCAATCTGTACTCGTCCTGGATTCCCCTTTGGAGGTGGAATCCTCACATCCTTCCCCTTAGACTGAAAAGGTTGTCTTTGCGGGTAAGGTATCCGGCTCCTGGGTAAGACATCCTGTAAGTCCCGGGTCCTGTTGATAGCGTCCTGGAGTGTGGCAGGTCTAGTGGATAGGACTAGACCCCGAAGTGGCTCTGCTAACCCCTCAACATACATATAAACCCTCCGTGTCATGGATAGGTCTGGCAGCATCACGAAGACCCTCAAGAAATCTGCAATGTAGGTCTCTGGACTCCCTGTCTGTTTGAGCCTCCTCAACTCAACAAAGTGTTGCTCTGGATCCCTCCGATCAAATCACTCCATCAATCTCCTGGTAAACTCCGTATATGTTGTCACTACAGAGTGCCCGAGGGTAACCATCCCATGAAACCACCAATCCTGGGCCTCGCCATCCAAATGTAATGTTGCCACCTTGATGGCCTCTGCCTCCAACATCTGGTTAAGCTGGAAATAAATGTCCAGCTTCTCCACCCAAGACTTCGCCGAACTGTTTGATGAACCATCAAACGTAGGCAAGTGGAATCTACTCGCTACACAGTGGGTGTCACCATAATGGTAATGCCGGTTTCCTCTGTGATCATCGCGGGGCCTACTATCCCGTTGGAGCTTAACAAAGTCTCTCAATGAAAGGGCATCCCTGAACTCCTGCCCATAGGCCTGGTACTCTGCAAAATAATCGCCCATATGGCCGGGCTCTGCCTCCTGCTGGGCTCCGACCCCCGTGTCTGCTCCTAAGAAAGTGGGCATGGTAGAGCATGTAAGGGCATGCGAGGCCACCTGCTGCACAGTATCGCGCTGCTCTGGCAAATGATGGGATGCACCCGATCCCTCACCAATCTGAAAAACCCGTGGGCTCTCACGCTGTCTGGCCCCTACTGCCGTGAATCTCTGCCCCATCACCTCAATCTGCCTCGACAAATCCTGTACTGATTTGACGAGCATATCTGCAAATATCTTCCCGTCTTTGTTTTCCATCGGATCCCTCTGCTCTGCGTCCACTACTGGCTCTCTCTGTTCTGCGTCTACCACAGGCTCTTCCTGTTCTGCGTCCACCACATAAACACAGTCTCCCTCCCCGTAGGTATTCTCCAACCTACGTCCAGTGTCTCTGTACCTCCTACCTCTGTAACAAATGTAGGGTTTTTCCCCTGGTGTCATAGATTGCTAGCTCCACAGGATGAGCCAGATCTATGCTTTGATACCACTGTAATATCCCTAACCCAGAATATTCCTCAAACCACAGCAAAAACTCCAACCAAATACGTGCAAATGATATAATCACCCAAAAATGACAAAATAACAGTGGTACAACATATAATAGTGCAAACAGGAAATAAAGCAGATACTAAAGAAATGCAGCGGAAAATGCTAAGCCATTTTATTATATTGAGCAAATAAATGAGTACAAGAGGTGATCAGACAGATGGCGACTTGTACAAGGCAAGTGAAGAAATGCTCTCAAAATAACAAGGAATGACCTCTCTGTGTGGATGTTGCTGGAGAACTGTCGTGCTGCTGCTGCTAGGAAACAAATAATGATTTGGCGTTGCTCCCCTCCTTGGAAAATACTAAAACTCTGGAATCGGGCTCTACTCAAGAAACCCAGAAAAACCCAAAAAGCTTTCCTGGAATAGTCGACCCCCGAAAATCACCCCCTTAGGGACCTGCACAATCCCTCAATGCTCTGCGTTGCCACTGAACAAACCCCTCCAAAACTCTGCCAAAAATCCTCCGAGATGCAAGCGCTGGTCCCCTGCTCAATCACCCAGCATAAATCCTCTTGCAAAAACCCCAATCCAACACTACCGCCAGAAAGAACTGTGCCCTCTCCCAGTGCTACACAGTCCTCCAAAACGCTAATGAAACTGCTACTGAAATACTGATAAAACTACTGTTGAAAAGCCAATGGAAATACCTTGCCCGATCAGGCACTCGAATCCCCCCAGGGCTAAAGGTGAGATCTCCGAACGGAGACACTCAATGCACTAAACAGTGCTGCAGACCAACTAAACAGCCAGCGTGCTCAGAAGTCGAAACGACTAGCTCAAAATGCACATAACTGAATGATCCAAAATGAGGGGGCTCCTCTCTCTTTTATAGCCTTCGCTTCTCTCAATCCCAAGGTTCACCTCTTCCTGCGTGGTTCCCTTCTTGTCGCGTGTTCCTTCCCTCCTGCACAGTCTCTCCATGTGTCTGCGTGGGCTCCATTTCTGCGTCCCCCTTTGGCCCCCTTGGCTCCCTTTTAAGTCACAATGTTGTGCTACTAGGAAGTGACTTTTTATTCTAAAAGTGAGTTATGTCCCCCGTCCTCACTTTTTTATTTACAAATAACTATAGAAGGCAAAATTTAAACAAAATCGAATATTCCAATTAGCCATGGCTAATTAGGAATATTACAAAAAAGGTATGTTTTCTCCTTGGTAATCGCTTTATCCCGCATTCATCCTTATATGATTATCTCTGTTTATGGATTGAAACAAAGGAAATAACAGCTAAATTTGGATGAAAGCACTTGGTAACAAATCACACCACAAGGAGACCTATTTTTTGCCCCAAGCCCAAAACTAGGTCCTACAGAGGATTTTGCGAGAGATCTAGGGGCCAAACCCTAAAGCATGATTTTGGAGGGCCTCTACACTTGTCATGGCACTCAAGGCCCCCAAAGCAAGCCCTAGAAGGGCAATCTACTAGCATGACATCAACTTCTTGAACACTTCAACTCACACGTGTGGAGATAATTATGTTTTTATGAGAGCTACAAGGTCGACTTGTGACCTTGCTTGTAGTTTGCCCATTATTTTATTGTTTAAGGGATTTGTAGGCTAAAATAGGCTTTACTAGGACACATAAATTAGAGATCATGTCATTGAGATCTCCCATCATCACACATTGGAATTTTAGTCTGCTTTGAGGAGCTCGCACTTGCTTTCTTATGGAATTTTGTAGATCTTTGGATGCATTTTGATGTTTGGAGTTGATTTTGGATATTCTTTGGAGCTATTCTTTGGTCTAATGGATGGAAATCTTGCACGTTATCTTGTAAGTGCTCTTAATTGTTGAATTATTTCTTGAATGTCTAATGTATGGAATAATTGAATCTAGTTTATGCTAAATTATGCCCTAACTTGTTGAAGATCAAAATTGGAATGCTATGTAGATGAATGTTGCATGCATTACTCATACATAGCATGTGATCAATTGTCCTAGTGGTGAACTCCTAGTAGCTCTCCCATAATATTCCATTTTTCCATTGAGTGGGTAAATGCTTGAAATTTGATGCCCTGATTGCTAGGGCATTAAATTTCGGCATCCTTGGAAACAATTTTAGCTAATCTTTATCATCCTGGACTCCATATTCTCAAGGTACAAGGCACTAGTCCAAATAGTTGGTGATCATTCCCAAATATTATCCATATTTTCTCTCTCTTTCGGCCCTTTCAAAGCTAAGTTAGGGAACTAGGGCTTGTTGTGAATCCCTAGGCAAGTGGAACTTTTGGTGGTTGGAGAGCCTAAACATCAAGAGGATAGTATTTGCCACAAAATCTATCCTATTGGTGGGCATCCACTTCAATTTCATCCACAAATTTACTTGCCCTATTTGTTTGGCCGAGAGGGAAACCTTAGTTTTCTTTCCTTCAACTTAAGGGCTTTCTTGAAGGTTTCATGAGCCTAGGAATAGCTAGTATACATTGTAAGAAACCTGCTCTTCTAACCTTAACCTTCAGTTGCTCCAACATTCATCAAATTTATCAAACCCTAGGTCCTGTGCCCTTATTTCTAGCTCTCTTCACAGTGTTGATTTGGGGTAGCATAGGATGTGCTCTAGCCACGAAATTTGGTGGAGAGATTAGGGCACATAAGATCTCCAATACCCAGAAAGTGTTTAGGCAGATTCTAAACAGATCAGGAGATATTAAAATAAATAATATTTTTAATGGAGTCCCTAAGTCTAAACTTAGGGAAAATAAAATATTAAGGTGTATTAATATGAATCTGTGTTAGAATGGTCCAAAAGACATGGATCAAGCCAGATCTAATCTTAGCCGTTGATTAGGGACTTAATCTCAGCCGTTGAGATGTCAACAGGAAAAGTATAAGAGGAGGCTTGAGGGTCACTTGGAGAACGCACCAGAGTGGTCAGTCATTTTATTCTCTAGAGCGGGGTTTGCTAAGAGAGATAGAATCAGTGATCGGGAGAGCAACTGAGGGGCATTGAGCACAGAGAAACAAAGAAGGCAGAGATTATGCCGGGAGAGCAGCGCCGCAGCCAAGGAGAGTGACACAGAGCCAACAAGGGCTCACGCAGGGCCACGCTATTAAATTGGCAACTAGTGCCAACTTCATGTGGGTCATTTTATTCATGGCTAATAATATTTTTATTAGATTCCTCTCGTTGAGAGGTGTAGGACTGATCTAAATATCCTCTGATTCCGATAAGTATTTATGGAGATATGAATTTATTTTGATTATGGAATTATTATCAAGCCAACCTACAACTCATGTAGGCTCAGAAGCCCAACAGTCGCATCTATTCAAACATCATCAGTTGTGTATAAATACAAGAGGACTTTTCCTCATTTTCACTCACTCATCTCATCACATCTCTCTCTATCTCTACTGCACAAAAAAGAGTCTCTTCTCTACTGCGCAGAAAGAGTCTCTCTCTCACACATGTGGAGGGAAGCTACTAAAACTGACGCTGCAACTACAAATCCAAAGTTTGACCAGCATGAACCATCAAACCTCCTCTTCTGAACTGCATTGTAGGTTCATCTGAACCTCCTCTGAAGGCTGCAACTTTTGGTGGTGGAATCAAGCCACTCCGACGGTCGGTTTACGAGATATTGATTGCCCTAGTTTGAAGGAAGCTGCTGAAACTGAAGCTGCAACTGCAGATCCAAAGTCTGACCAGCATGGACCATCAAACCTCCTCTTCTAAACTGCACGATAGGTTCATCTAAACCTCCTCTAAAGGCTGCAACTTTTGGTGGTGGAATCAAGCCAATCCGACGGTCGGTTTGCGAGATATCGATTGCCCTAGTTTGAAGGAAGCTGCTGAAACTGAAGTTGTAACTGCAGATCCAAAGTTTGACCAGCGTGGACCATCAAACCTCCTCTTCTAAACTGCGTCGTATGTTCATTTGAACCTCTTCTGAAGGTTGTAACTTTTGGTGGTGGAATCAAGCCGATCCGACGGTTGGTTTGTGAGATATCGACTGTCCTAGTTTTGATGATGAAGCCGCTAATGCTGATGCTGCCGATCTAGGATTTGCTATTGTTGATATAAATCAGATTTATTGTACTATTTCTCTCTGCTGAATTATTGAAGATAAAAGAGGATTTGACAAAAGGGTTTCCCCACACATTGGGGTTTGTCCCTAGCTAGCCGCCACATCTTGTGTCTCTTGTCTTGGCTTTTTTTTGTCAATCGTTTAATGTTCTATCTACACTTTACTTTATGTAATGTGATTGCTAATCTGTTGAATATAATAAGAAAAGAAGTAAACTGTTATAAGCATAGAACATACCATAACTTAACATGGAATCAGAGCTGAGGTGAAAACAAAGCCCGAGCAAGAGCAAGAGCAATCACCAAAGAGAAGATTGGCAAGGCTATCCTAAAAGAACTATGGGGTCCTCAACACTATTTCCTGCTAAAGACAAGCTCCGTGCAAAAACTGACTATCACAGATGGAAGATGTCTATCGATCTAACACCTAGAAGATCAAGGAGTGTTGGACCATGTAAGAGGCAATATTGTTGAGCCTCCATCAAATGCATCTGCTGCTGCCTGGAACAAATGGAAAAACGGAGAAGTCAAAACAAGGAAGATCATCCGGGACTCTATCGACAAGCACTTGGTGGCCTACATCTCTAAACTGGACACCTCCAAGGAAATCTACGATAGACTAATGAGTATATTTAAAGTTAATGATGCAAATCAAGTTTTGTTTCTGAAAAATAAGTTGAGGGAAATCAAGAAGGGTAAAGATGAGAGTATGCAGTGTACTTCTTAAGAATCACCAAGATCAAGAACAATCTCCTATCTATTGGGGAGACTATTACTGACAGAGAAATGGCACTCACAACTCTTGGAGTATTACCATCCGAATGGTACGTGTTCAGGACTACTCTTCTGAACAATAACATAATTCCTGGTTTCAAGGAATTAATGGCTAGATGCATTCAAGAAGAAACAAGGGTAGAAGAGAAAGAAATGCCCATGCCTAAAGGTCCTCCTGCTGCTTTTTCTTCTCATTCTAAGAAAAGAAATAATTCCGGGACTAACTGAAAAAGAAAGGCTGGACCTAAGGGTGGAAAAAAATGACAATGTTACATTTGCAATAAAGCAAGTGACTACGTAAGGGAATGCCCTGATAGAAAGGACTCTCACCGTGACGATGATCAAAATCCCTCTCATGGTAATCAAAGGGATGGAAAATTCAATAGCAAAGGTAAAAGGAATGCTGAAAATCAAGGAAGAGGACAACCATTCAACAAGGCTAGAAATTCCAGGATGTATTAAATGCACCTGAACTCCAAAAGAACCTGGTGTCCATCTCGACAATGGAAGACAAAGGCTACAAGGTAACCTTCAGCGATGGCAAGGTACGTGTATCGAAAAATAATGTTAAAGATGCCTTTACTCTTGGGTTTCGTGTTGATCCATTATATCAGGTCGATGAAACTCAAGTAGGTGTCATGTCTTATGACACATCTCTTCAGTCCAGACTTTGGCATTGGAGGTTTGCCCACCTTCATTACAAAGATCTACCCAATGTAAGACATATGGTAACAGGGATGCCCAAATTCCGACTAGAAAAAGAAGGTGTATGTTCGGGATGTGCCAAAGAAAAGCTCAAAAGGGGACCATTCCCCTCAAACCTAAGAAAGACCTCTGACATATTACAATTGGTTCACTCAGGCATACCTGAGGTTGGCATTAAGAGGGAGACTACTACACCACATACTCTTGAGCAGAATGGTGTGGCGGAAAGGAAGAACCGTACAATTGTGGAAGATGTCTCTATGGGTAGATGATGTAACAATGCCTGATGCGGAGAAACCCATGGATCCTATTTATCCACCTGAGCCTTCCTCTTCTAGGAAGAGGCCTTCATGGCTTAGGGGGATACTTGATGATGTTGAAGGACATGCCGCACCCAAGGAACCTTCCCTAAAAGTAAGAAACCTAACAGGCTTCAGGGATACCTGACCATCATGAGCACGATCATACAAAATAAGCCTTCATCATTCTTAGATGCCATCAAGCATCAAGTATCGAAGGATGCTATGACCAATGAATATGAGTCTATTATGAAGAATGATGTCTAGGAAGTAATTCCTAGACCCCAGGACAAGACAATTGTTACTTCAAAATGGCTTTACAAGATAAAGCTGCAGCAGATGGAAGTACGGAATAGTATAAGCCTCATTTTGTTGCTCGTGGTTTCTTCTAGAAGGAAGGTATAGACTATGATGTGATATTTGCACCTGTTGCCAAATATACGACCATCCGCTTGATCATAGCCCTTGCGACTTCACAAGGATGGAACCTACATCAGATGGATGTCAAAACCGCGTTCTTGCATGGTTCGATCAAAGAAGAGTTCTATGTGGAGCAACCCTAAGGATTTGAGATTTATGATTGAAAATCTCATGTATGTAGGTTGAAGAAGGCTCTCTATGGGCTAAAGCAAGCACCCCGAGCATGGTATGAGAGGATCGATAGCTACTTGATGAAGCTAGGATTCACTAGGAGTGAAGCCGACCGTAACCTTTACTTTAAGGTTGAAGATGACAAGCCTCTCATACTAGTGTTGTATGTGGATGACCTCTTTCTAACAGGTGCATACCCTCTCATTCACAAATGTAAGAGGGAGTTGGCTTCTGAATTTGAAATGAAGAACCAAGGACTTGAAGTGTGGTAGAAGCCAAGGGAAATTTTCCTATCTTAAGGAAAATATGTGGTGAAAATTCTAAAAAGATTTGGTATGATGGACTACAAGCCTGTGACTACCTCAAGGATCTTAACTTTCAGAAGTTATATGGTAGTGATGTCGGACCAGATTTGGGAAATGCCTCTAAGTTTCAAAAACTCATTCACGTTGATGTTCTTGGTGAACCTCCGTCCGAACATATGTTTTGCAATTAGCATTGTGAGCTCCTATCTGGTTGAGCCTCACTAGATTGGTGCCAAGAATCTTCTGAGATGTCTTTAGGACACAATATCTCATGGATTGAGATACACTGCCAGAAATATGAAAATGCATGATTATTCGAACGCTGATTAGGTAGGTAGTGTGGAGGATCACTGGAGCACTTTTTAGTGTTGTTTCTCTTTGGATTCTGCTTCGATATAATGGATGAGCAGGAAGCAGAAGTCAGTTGCTATAAGCACTGCCGAGACCTGATACAGATCTATGAGTATGATCTCGTATGAAGTTGCCTGGTTGGGGAAGCTCTTCAGTGAGTTGTTTGAACACATACCACTGTGATTCTCTGTAACAACCAAAGGTGGGATTCAATTATTGAGGAATCCTGTATTCGTCGATTGCTCCAGTAGATAGACATCATCTGGGATATGGTAAGTCGATGAGCAAGGAGGCTCCATCGCATTAAGATGATGCACAGATCGATACACCTTGTTAAAGTGAAGTAATAGACTTCAATGGCAAACAGAAATATATATATATATATAGATATCTTATTAATAAATGAATATTGAATTGATGATTACATTTTTAGAGAGAGGCCCAGTTATATACAACCTTAGGTGCCTCTTAGTGAAAGGGCATGATCTTTGGTCCTGCCCTTTTGCATAAATAACTACAGCTAATCTAATTTTACATGACCCTAACTGTTATGAAACCAGCTCAAAAAAGATAGAAAAGATAGATCAACGCCTTAGAATTCAGCCTCTTCGAGGGGGC